>QANU01055992.1:135840-304215 GCA_003254905.1 Nissolia schottii | reverse complement strand
TTTTTTTTTTCTTTTTAAACATAAGCTATTATCATGCGTCAAACTAGAGCCATGCGGGTGAACTATCATAAGCCCTAAATAGTCGTATAACAGATAAAAGCGTGCGTCGTCTGTCATACACATACATACATGAACGGTAAAGTAAACAGCACCAAGTGGGTCCAACAGTCAATGTCATTCATGTCAGGAAGTCATATACGTATCATAAATACTGTATTAATACATAAAAAGGGCTAGACATACTCTAAGCCCATACATACTATCCGTGGCTACAAAATAGAATACATCAAAATACACATAAGACTCGGGCTACTAGCAAAAAGGGTGGCATCTGATGACAGGGTCTGGATATAATGCTGGTCAGGTCTCTGGCTCGTCCTCACTGAAATCCTCCTCCGGATCCTCCTCGGGGTCCTCCTCTGGATCCTCCTCCAGCTCTGACCCCTCTGGCTTATACTCCGGCTCCGGCTCATCCTCCTCGTCATCCTCCTCCATGGCTACCAGAGGATATTCCTCCTCGCGTGAGGAAGGCACTGGTACATCTGGCGGGTCTCGGGGGCCGTAGGATGGACCTGCCTCGTGGCTGGGAGTGCGGGGTGCGAACTGACGGCGGTAGTCTCGGGTCATCCTCATCCGTACAGTCTGCTGGTATGTCTTGGGCGGTCGCAATATCACAGAAACTGGGTCGACCTCCACGTCCTTCTTATACGGAATGGGCTCGCCGTCCGCAGAAGTCTCTGGCTCGGGGAGTACGAGTGGCGCGACTCGGTGGGGTGTGGGACGATTCACTACTAGGACTGACTAAAGCTCTGCCTCCTCCCCTGTCTCAGGGTCTACGGTCCTAAATCTGTTGCGCAGGATCCGCCTCTTCTTCGGCGGGGACGTCATCTATCTCGCCTGAAGCCATAAGTGAGTGGGGGTGAGAACGATGGTTCTCAGTGGTTGACTATGGCATAGGGGAATCTGGTTACTCAATTATGCTCCGGCTGTCCAGGAGATCTCTAAGTGTTCATACATCTAGACATCCTACTAGTTATTTTCTTGCCTAAGTTCCTGGGCGGCTTTACCTAGTTACTAGGTGACAGGGAACTAGTCTTTCTTACTAAGTTCTCGTGCTTTCTATCCTTGACCGTTCTGACACTACTACACACATATGCATGCCTGGTGACCTTGCCCCAGGCGTTCCTTATGAGCATGGCGACATGGTCGGGACATAGCGACGCTTTAATCACATAGGTATGTATGCAAGGTGATCGTGTCCCATGCGTTCCTTATGAGCCTGGTGACGTGATCGAGCCCCATGTGTTCCTTATGAGCATGGTGACATACACAAGGCCTGCGTTCCCTTCGAGCTTGCTCTTGCGCACTATGCATGAACTTTAACATTTTAGTTAACCGGTATCATGTGCTTTTTTTTCCTTACGCGTACCGGCTCACCCGGGTTAGCGTCTTCTCATTCATCATATCTTATCTTCTCATGCACTTTATCTTTCTGTACTAATCTGGTTCTTATGGTCATTATGTTCTTCATTCATTAACCTTGGTCATAGCATAATCTCTAGTGGTCTATCCTCATGATGCATGCACGACTCGATACTCATATTCTTGTTTACTGCACCCTTAGGTGGCTCATAGTAAAACATATGCCGTTATGAACTTATCGTATAAACTTCTACATGCTAAGTGCTTGTTGGAATATAATGGACCTCGGAACCCCTTGCTCGGAAACCACTATCAACGCTAGGGAACCTCCACGGAACCCACTAAGCAACTCTCCATGGGATAACTCTACCATTCCGAGGGATCTCCGCTGAACACACTGGGCACCACTACTGGCGCCCAGTCAGTAACTTCAGGGACCTGCTCAGCCGTTCTAGGGTACATCTGCGAAACTCACGCGGTCACCGCTACTTGTACTCACTCGGTCTACTCTCTAGGGAGCCACTCATCACTCCGGGGAACCTCCGCGGAACCCACTCAGCACCACTCCTGGTGCCCACTCAACACTCGTCACATAACCCTCTCAGCTCTCCAGGGGTCTTCCGCGGAACCCGCTCAACACCATCCCAGGCGCTGCTCAACAACACTAGACTGCTCTCAGTTACTGGAAACCACTAAGGAACCCTCCAAGGGACCACTTAATGACTCTAGGGAATCCACTCTACCACTCTAGGGCATCCTCCGCAAAACCCTACTAAGAAACCTTCCAGGGAACCACTTAACGACTTTAGGGAATCCACTCTACCACTCTAGGGCATCCTCCGCGGAAACCACTAAGAAACCTTCCAGGGAACCACTTAACGACTCTAGGGAATTCACTCTACCACTCTAGGGCATCCTTCGCAGAAACCACTACCAAGCACCATTCCTGGCGCCGCTCAACCTCTTCCTATAGACCCCTTTTCAGTCACTCTCCGCGGACCCCTCGACGCTTACCCCCTGGCTTATTTTCTCTCATTATCTTACATTCATCCAAGTTCACCCCACATATTCCAACAGTACCTGAGCACCAACAGGGACGTTCAAGACTCATGAACCAACGTGAATATATCCAACATACAATAGTAGCATTTATCCTCATAGCATTTCTAATTTTTTTCCTACTCAAACTACACACATAACATATAATAAACATCCCATAGACAAGGGTGATGGTACTACCCACCTGTAGAAAAACTTGGTGGTGGTGGTGAGGGAAGTTTTGAGTGAAGTCTTACAAGCCTTGTTGTCTTCCAAAGCTTGAACTCCTCCTTTCTTCAAGGTGAGAACCTTGCACAATGAAGAGGATGATGTTGTTCCTCTTGGTAGTGGGTGTAAGAAAATGAAACTAAGATGAGGAGATTTGAGGGCTGTGGTTTCGGTTTTGTGGAAGGTGGAAGGAGAGGGAAATGTGCTTGAACTCTTGAAGGTTTGTGAGGTGTTCTTGAGGTTTGGCTTGGTGTGTTTTGGAGAAGATAAGAAATGATATTTTGCTTGGAGTTTTGGAAGAGGATGTCTCGGTTTTGGAGTGGCTGATGGTGAGGTAAATTAATTGAATAAATTGGATGAATAGTAGAAAGCATGGGCATGGGCATGGGTATGGCTAAGTGACGGGATTTTGGTTTAGTGTGTAAGACAAGTAAGGTGTGTAAGTGTGGAAGCATGATTTAGGGGATTATTTTTGGACAAAAATCCCAGCTCTAGACCGTGCAGCCCTTCAGCTCTAGCTGCTGAAATTTCATTTTCTCCCGATCCCGGTTCGCTCGTGTTTTATCGCTCGCAGTATCGGTGCGTCGCGCACGGTTGTCCGAAAAATATTCTATTTATACCGTTGCGATCCTCTAATTCTCCCCTACCTCCGGGTATTAATATTTTAAGGTATTTGGGAATTTTTCTCCGGGAGACTATTCTCACGGACACCTTTTTCGCGTCAGAAAATTCCATCGGCGAACAGCGGCCGTTCGGTTGTCGGCCGAACCTCCTATTGCGACACGTCTTATTTCCTGGGAATATCCTACTTAAAAATTTCCCATTTTAATTCTCTAATCATGATTAGAAAATTAATTTAATAATTATGCGTATGATTATTTTTCTAAGAAAAATCGGGATGTTACATAAAGTATGTCGATTAAACAAAAGGTTAGCCTTCTCAATCAGGTAACCACCTCTATTATCTTAGTGATGATGAGGATGAGACAAGATTTTAAGTAAATTATCAAAAGGATAATTTGAGAGCATTTGCTTAAAATCATGAATGTCGCCTCACTAATGATAGAAGTTCGTTATAGTTACTGTAGTGAAAAGGTTCACCTAGTCTAGTGTAGAGGCCAGATGTGAGTTCAAGATGTTTGGTGGATCAAAGAACTCAATTTGGACACTTATGGTATCTAAATATCATTTGTATAACATTCTTTATGTAAGAAAGACATATGCTCCAAGGGAAAAGGAAAAAATGTTGTAGCACATGTTTCATAACATGTGTGCAATTGTTGACCATTTGGGTTAACATAAATGTGATCTCAACATATGTTGTGTGAGACCCAAAGCTTCAATGGCTCTACTTGTGTACCCTTGGACTTCGATCAGGTACTTGAGACTCAACTTAATGTTTATTATCTTAGTTTGTTTCCAAAGGACCCTGTACATAGATTTGGTATAGCTGGACATGTCTAGAAAAACGAGTTGAGTTGATGTTAAAATGATAGAGATAAGAGGAAGATCACTTACGGAATCTCATTTGTATTCATTGGTATACCAATTATGACTTGTTAGTCATGATTGTGAATCCAAGATATGATGATAATTGAGATCTTGTGGAGATATCTTGATGAGATTTGAATGATCTAAGATACTCGCATACTTTTTGATCTACTTGTAGGTTTATGTTCAATGAGAGGCTATATACCCCTAACAGGTGTATAACATTAAAGCTTTCATAGTATGCTAGTCGCATGACTTACTTTCCCTATATGAACATTTGTGGTTTTAATAAGAATTTATTTCTTGGCTTGAAGGTAAGATGAGCACTCCCATTATGTGTGAGTGGGAGATGTTGGAATACAATGGGTCCACCCATATAAGGTGCTCACTTATTCAACATAAGATAGGATAAGATAATGGAATGCTATAAGGGTATTATAGTAATTTGTGTAATTACTATTAAACCCTAATCTTCTTTAATAAAATCAACCTTAAGGGTTCGCTAATTATTCTATTCCTATGACAGTAACCGCAATTAGCGAGATGGATTTAGGTTGTGGAAACCTAGGACACCATGAGGATCTCAACCGCTCAGCGATTCTAGTCAAGCTCAAGATCAAACTTCCGCATTAAAGAGAAATCAGATAAGTCTCCTAATTTAATGTATTCAATTGTGTATAGAATCATTATATANTTAGAGCATTATTCATGTTAATTAGCGATATATTCACACTCAATTAGATCTTCTACATATATATGTCATTAAAAATTGTATTTTTCTTCTATACCCAATCAATAACAAACTTGGAACAGAAATGTCAATTATACTTATTGATTACGTGTGAGATACCGTGTCGATTAATATCTCATTAATCATTGGATGATATTATATTAAGGTATAAATCCTAATGTAATCTCATCTAATAATAAATGTAGTGTGACTGAATATGGTATTCTAAGCACAAAAGTACCCATAACACAACTCAACTTGAAAGGTATATAGGTACAATGGGGGGTTTGTTTAATAATAACCTAGATTTACTAATTTCTCCCATATTCTCATGCAGTTTTTCCAGTTATTTTGTCGAAAGAACTGTTAGGATAGAAGTCACTACTAACGTTGTAGCAACCAAAGTTTAGAAGGTTTCTCTTCCCTTTTGGCTTTCCCTTGTTTATAACATTTCTAAATCCCCGTCGTCTTCTATCCTTCTTCTGATCAAGCTCCTGCCAAAAGGGGTACAAACATAGTTTAACGAACAAGATAGAATGAAACACAAATATTTCAACATAGATTTTGAGTTTATAGTATCTAATTACAATTGAACATCCTGTGGTTTTGGTCTTCCTGAAAGATTGATCATTAAAGTGACATTAAAGGTAATTGTTCAATTATAAGTACAACGAATTCATTCCTCAAGGACCAAAAGTTTATGTATCAATTTGAATTGATGATTAAATCATTAAAGTGGTATTAAATTAGTTCATAAAAGAATGAATCTTAGTGTATCTAATTATCATTAAAGAATTAATTTAATCTTTTCAATAAATGAAGAAATAATGTAATATACTATCAATTTTTAAAGGATCAAAATAGACGTTAATTTCTAACCAAAGAAGAGATATTTACTCCAATATTACCAAAACAAATAAGTAAACATGCTAGGAACCATGACAATCTACCTTGTTGGACTTGACACTTCCCTCGTTTTTTGGCTTATTCGTCGTGTTTATTGAATCTTCATCACCTACACAAAGAATCAGCTTAATTAGAATCCATTGAAAACCTCATTCACATAAACCAGCAGCTAATTATTGCCAAGAATCATATGTAATCCATCAAATAAAATATGATGAAAATGGTGTACGTAAAATTAAACACAAAATTACAATTCAAACTCACTGCAATTCTTGATGCTTTCCCCTAAGTCAAAATCCTTGGAATCCCCCATAGAACTTTGATCCATAGAGTCAGAATCAATGCAATAGTCTCTAAAACTTGGCGAACCCATGCCAATGAAGCTATCATCATGATGCTTAATATTCTCTTCATGCTCCTCCTCCTCATCATCAAAACCATTCTTCTTCACATTCTTTTCATGCTCTTCATTGTCATGCTCTTCTTTTCCGAGCCTCTCATACACCCCTACTTCCTCAACCTCCAACTTCTTAATTTCCACACATTTCTCTCTCAACTTCTCCTTATTGTTTTTGGATCCTACCTCTTTCCCCTTCACTTCTTCATCGCCTAAAGGCTTCACCTCCTTAATATTACCCGAAGCAGCAACTCCCTTGCCGCCATTTTCATTATTGATGTCCTTCTTGGTGTGGAGGATACAAGAATTATTTTCTATGACCGGTGGAGCAACGATACGATGCCGGCTCCGGTTGGATCGACGACTCGAGGACCCGTCCTCTGCATCCAAGGTTGAGATGCCACAACCCATAATTGATGAAGAAGACAAGTTTGGAATGAATGAAGGAGAGATATGTGATTAAGAAAATTAGAGAGGAAGGGTTAATAAGTGCAATGTGGTGGTAACTATTGAGGGTAATAAGAGGAAGGGAAGTTATAAAGAGATTAGCTGGTAGATAATGGAAATAAAGGTAATTCGTTACAGGGTAAGGTAATTTGTTTTCTCACTGGTGGAGCTTACATTTGCAATTGTAACAATACAATGTCTGAGGTTTTTTTTTTTTTTGTTTGATATGTGATTGTTTTGTTAAAAGGGCACTCTTGTTTTGTTATTGGCCTTATCGTCTTTTGTTCTTAGGATCTCTAGAAACACGAGAGGTAACATAGTGGAATTTGAGGTATTGTTGGAGAAAGGATACAACAGAAAAAATGACTAATGTGAGAAACGAACAAACAAAAACACTTTTTTAAGAGAAACGGAATAAAACCACTAGTTTGGTTTGCCGCTCACAATTATCCTCTGCATGCCCTTTTTATTTAAGGCTAAAATGAGAGAAACGGAAAACTATAAAGAAAAAGAAAAACAAAATCAAAGAGGGTCAGGAGAGTTCTTTCCTAAATTACATAAAGGGAAAATTGCATTTTACCCCGCTGAATTATGAGTTATGTGTATTTATGCTCCTAAATTTTAAATATATGCAAATAAAACCTTAACATTTTATTTTATGTACACTTTAATATCTTAATGACTAAAATACCCTCTTCTCATTCCCTTCCCTTTCATATTTTATCTTCTCCTTTAAAGTGTTATTTCTTTTCTCCTTTCAGCCTCAAAATCTCTTTAGAAACACAAATCTAAAATTCCTTCACCAGGATTAACCAAAATGAAACTCAAAAAATAAGAAAAGAAAATTACTGACCCTATAATTTAATAAAATAAAATCAACAGATTATATTTTAACATGTGTTACGTCCTAAAACTGAAATTTGGAAGAATAACATAAAAAGAAAAAAAAAGGAGGAATAAATCTAAAACAATACAACTAACTTCTAAACCACCATCAAGCACCACTAATATTCTAGCCTAGAACCACATCGCAATGGACGGTGTCGTTCCTCCTAGAGATGAATGAGATTGAGAGAAATGTTATTATATTTTATATTAGTTCTAAAATTGGATGGAAATGTTATTTCTTATGTATGATGATAATGGTGGTCATCACAAGATTTACAGACACTATGTAGTGAGATTAAGAGAGAGCTTAGATTTGGAGATTGAAAGAGAGTTTAGGCTAGACTAATTTACCTATTTTATTTTATTGAATTCTAGGGATAGTTTTTTTTTTCTTCCTTTTTTTGGATTTGATTCTAGTTGTTGTAGGTGAATGAATTTTAGATTTATTCTTTTGGAGAGATTTTGATGGTCTAAAGGAAAAGAGGAAGAACACCTCGAAGGAGAAGCTAGAAGGTGAAAGAAAAGGAAGAGAGAAGAAGGTATTTTAGTCAATAAGGGGTTAAAATGTACATAAAAGCAATGTTAAGATTTTATTTATACATCTATAAAACTCAAAGGATTAAGTGCACATAACTCATAGTTCAGGGGGCTAAAGTACATTTTCCATTTACATATCAATTGATCATGCAAAAACTGGGACGTCCTCAATAAGGCAATCGTTAACTTTTATTGATTTTTATTTTCAACTAGAATCCGAGTCCGAGCAGATGCGCGGTGTGTACCATTGAAAATTACTATCTCAAATAATAATAACAATTGAATACAATTGAGAACCTGCACCCACACATATGTGCGGAATGTACCATCAATAGTAAAATATTTTACCCAAAATAATTTGATGTTCATCTGTTGTAAATGTATTATTTGTTTGTTTAGCATACAATGCTTAAATAAATAAATAAAATTAGAGAATGAAGGCTTTGAATATTATTCAAATATCATCATCTCTACAAACACGATTGTCAATTTACATTTTTAAAGACCTCTTGATATACAACATTAGTAGTTACAATATCAATAAATAAGAGATGAAAATTGTTCTTGGAGATAAGAATATTGTACCTCTCGATTGAGTTATTGAGAAGCATGCTTACTTTCTCATTTAGCCTATAATCTATTATGTCTTACATTGGAAATGTCTAATCATGCATAACTTTATCTCACTTTTGCCACAATTTGTAGTAGCCACATTCACCTCATCTATACTCACACCGTTGAGCAGAGTGCAAAATTGAGTTCATATTCATTTAAAGAGTATATCAATCTTTCTTTGTTTTTCATCTTCTAAGCTAGGTTAGTTTCTCTTTTCCTATAATGTAAACCATCTTAAAAATGTTAGTTTCTATTTTTCAGTTAACTCCTATCACTACAATAAAATTGGATGCCCTTCATACCCACATTCTATTTTCTTTACCATTTCTCAGCACTATAATGAATATCCTATTCTTAGATCCTTTGTTTCCAAAAACTGGAGATGGAAGGGTGAAGTGGGGAACCCTCCTATACTTATCCTTCACTTTGACATTAATTTGATTGATGATGTGTTTTGTTGGTGGTAGAGGATCACTGTTGTTGATGTTGAGGCTAATGGAGGCAACAGGAGAATAGTGGCAAAAGTATTTGGTTGAGACGAGCAGTAGGGGATTATAATGGGGTAACGTGACATTGTGCCATTGTGCAAGTAGTAATGGAAGCATGTTGGCGACGCTAGAGTGATGATGTAGTGGTGGTGCAACAAGAATTTAAATATATGAAATAAGGAAATAGATTGGAAGGGAATATTATGAAACAAGGATTTCAAAAGTCTCTAGGCATAAAATAAAAAAAAGATGGGAAGTAAATAAAATATACGGAAAAATGCACTTTAACCCATTGAATTAAGGTCTAGGTGCACTTAACCCAATTTAACAAAAGTGCAAATCCAACCTTAAACTTTTATTAGTGTGCACTTTAACCCCTTTTATCAAGTTTTACTCTTTAAATGACCAAAATATTCTATTTTTCCCCTTCCTCCCATCTCGCCATCCTCTCTTCAACCCACCAAGAACCCAAATACAAAAATCCTTTTGTCCAATCTAATGAACAAATGAACGAACTAACTAACTAATAGAATGTGTGGTGGGTTTTGTTGGGTGTTTAGGCTACTAAGTAGCTAGTTCGATTCCATTTTAGTTGGATTGACAAAAGGATTTTTGGATTTGGGTTCCAAGTGGGTTGAAAAGAGGAGGGAGAAATGGGAGGAAGGGGAAGAATTGGGTATTTTGGTCATTTAAAGAGCAAAACTTGATAAAAGGGGTTAAAATGCACATTAAGAAAATGTTAAGGTTGGATTTGCATTTTCTTAAGTTTAGGGGGTTAAGTGCATAAGGACCTTAATTCAAGGGGTTAAAGTGTAAATTAGGAAATTATAAGATGCAAGGCAAGAAATCATCATTTTTTTATTATTTTGTAGCAAGGATTTTGACGATATATTGATACATGCTTCATGACAAAATTGGGGATGAATGTAGGAGTGACCGTGATCAAATTAAAACTAGCGAGATTAGGGGTTTTATTATTTTTGCATGATCTATTTTGTTTTAATCCTTTCCTTTTTTGGATTTTTAGCTACTACCTTTATTGCTATTGATTCTTCCCTTTACCTCTAATTAGGGTGATCTATCGCTGTTTAGAAAAATTATAAAGAAATATAAAACAAGAAAATTAAATTAAAAAAAAAAAACAGAACCAATGACCAAAGAGGAAAGTGATAAAATAAGAAATAATTAGAACATTTAAAAATAATCATCAATGGATGCACAAATTATGACATAATCTTCTCCTCTTTCTACTTGCTAATTCTTTCCATATTAAGTTCATATCAAAACTATGAAAGAAAAGAAAATAAGATAAAACCTAACAAAATAAAGATAAATAAATTGATTGGAGGCATTTTGGAAAGATAATGACAATTTTATTTTGTATTTTTTAGTGTGGTGATAATTTAAAGTAAAATAATAATAACATTTTTATAGGATGATTATTTTATTTAATTATAGGGTTAAATATGTTCTTAGTCCCTATAAAATTAAAAATTTTGTATTTGGTCATTGAAAAAATTTTCGTTAGGAATTAGTCCCTAAAAATTTTTTTTGGTAGGTTTTAGTCCCTATCATTAAAAGGAGACGTTAAGTGTTATGCTGATGTGGTCGTTAATGTGTCAGTGACACCACACGTGACGTGCCATGTGACACATTTAACGGTCACGTTAGCACTTAATGTCTCCTTCTAATAGCAGTGACTAAAACCTACCAAATTTTTTTTTCACGAACTAATTCCTAAAAAAAAAATTTTGGGGACCAAACGCAATTTTTAATTTTATGGGGACTAAAAACATATTTAACCCTTAATTATATTTCTTTTTATTATTACAAAAATTTACTAAAAACATCAAACATTCCAAACAAAGTACCAAAAAGAGTAAATGCAAAAATATTAATTCATTTTTGTCATTTTTTTCCTCTTACATTGAAACACCCCAGCTAGCTAGCTTACGCTTAAGTCGTAAACCGTGCTTAACCAGGTTGTTATCTGCTTGGTTGAGATTACTTAGTCTTGTTACATTTTGAAGATAATGCTTTATAAAAATATGGACCAATTTAAAACATTTTCTTCATTCTTATTTTGATAATAAATTAGAGCCACACATGGACGAATCATATGTTACAAGCGATAGAGCATACAACTTAGCGATCGACAGGCAGATAACAGTCACCCAGATATGCAAACAATTAACATCGTGGTCCATCAATAGACATAAATATTCATTCAACAATAATCATCACCAATACATTTAAATAAGTAGTAGATAATATCTTTAGTCATTACTATGAATATCATGGTCATCAATAAAAAGTCATGCTAATACATAGGTCCTAAGGAATGATGGGTACTACCCATTGAGTCCGTACAAAATAATCACGGATAGACGGGTCTGTAGGGACTTGGTGTGGGAGGATTCCAAGCTTATGATTCATTTCTATGCGCGTTTTAGTCGGTTTACAAGCAAGCATACCGGTCTCAGTTAAAAGATCTAACA
Source organism: Nissolia schottii (assembly GCA_003254905.1). Lineage (NCBI taxonomy): Eukaryota > Viridiplantae > Streptophyta > Magnoliopsida > Fabales > Fabaceae > Nissolia > Nissolia schottii. The sequence continues at coordinate 292,530 of QANU01055992.1, read as the reverse complement.
CATATTTTCGCTGTGAGAGAAGAATTCCTTGTTTTGATCTTGCTACCTCAATTCCCAAAAAATATTTAAGTTGCCCCAAGTCCTTCATCTCAAATTCAGCAGCCAAATACTCTTGTAATGCTTTTATTTCACAAGGATCATCCCCCGTTACAATCATATCATCAACACATACAATTAAGATTGTTACCTTTCCTTCTTTATGTTTTATAAACAAGGTATGGTCTGAATCACTTTGCTGGTCTGAATTACTTTGCTTATATCCAAAATTCTTCATGGCAGAGGAGAACCTCCCAAACCAGGCTCTAGGGGACTGTTTTAGTCCATACAAGGACTTTTTCAACTTACACACTTCCTTCTTGCATGAAGTACTGCGCCTAGCTCCAGGAGGCAAATCCATATATACCCTTCCTCTAGGTTTCCATTAAGGAACGCATTTTTAACATCAAATTGTTGCAAAGGCCAATCTCGATTGGCTGCAATAGATATAAGAATGCGAATTGTATTGATCTTGGCAACAGGTGTGAAAGTCTCTTGGTAATCAACCCCATACTTCTGTGTATACCCCTTTGCGACTAACCTTGCTTTATATCTATCAATACTACTATCATCTTTGAGTTTAAAAGTGAACACCCATCTACATCTAACCGTCTTCTTTCTTTCAGGTAATGGAACAAGTTCCCAAGTGGAATTCTTTTGTAGAGCTTCCATTTCTTCATTCATTGTCTTCTTCCACTTAGGATCCAACAATGCATCCTGCACACTACTAGGAATAATAACATTGGATAGATGATTAACAATAAGTGCATATGATTCACATAATCTATGTGACGACACATGGTTACTAATAGGGTATTTAACTTTGGCTTTGGGGTCAGGTTCATATTATTTCTTTGGGATTTCTTTATTTAATCTTTGTGAGTATTTGGGAGATATATCTTCCATAGGAGCAAGTGTTTCACAAGGTTGATCAACAGAAGGATTTGAAATTACCTGTGGTAGATCATTTTGGGTTGATTCTGTAGTTGATGGTGAAAGCATGGGCAACTCTACAGACCCTGACTCTGATATGATAAGAGTATCTGGCTGTAGAAGATCATTTTGAGGAAGAATTTCAGCAAGACTGTCACACCTTGTTCTGTCACAGTTTGTTTCAATATCCTGATAAAAAAACTCACGTAGTTCTTCTAACTTTTCAAGTTCATTTCCTCATCCTCCTCCTCTGTCTTGTAACACATTCTCTTACCTAGAGCTCTCCCCCTGAAGAGAAGGTCTAGAAACTCCCCTAGAATAATAAGGTTCAGATTCATGAAAAGAAGCATCCAAAGTCACGTGTAACTTCTTCGTTGCAGGGTCATAGCACCTATATCCCTTTTGAAAATCAGAGCAGCCAACAAAAACACATCGTTTTGCACATGGGTCAAGTTTATTACGTTGAGACTTAGCAATATGTACATAAACAGTACACCCAAAAACTCGTGGCTCAAGATTTGGGAGATGAGGCACTGAAAGTAAAGAATGCATCTTGTATAGAGGAGTCTCAAACTTTAGGACTCGTGAAAGGATTCGATTGATAAGATATGCTGCAGATTTTACAGCTTCACCCCAATAGAACTGTGGCATATTCGTGCCAAAGAGAGAGGCACAGACAACTTCTAGACATTGTCTATTCTTTCTCTCCACTAATCCATTTTGTTGCGGAGTATAGCTACAAGAAGTTTGATGTCAAATCCCATATTGACTGAGAAACTTGGAAAAAGATGTATTGACAAATTCAGTACCGTTGTCAGATTGCAAAACCCGAATCTGTTTCTGATATTGAGTGCTAACCATGTTATGAAAGTCCTGAAATTCTGCATAAACATCGCTTTTATGGTGAAGTAGAGACACCCAAGTCATTCTAGTGCATTCATCAATAAATGTAATAAAGTAACGAGCATGAGAAAGAAAGGGGACCTTTGCAGGACCCTATACATCAGAATGGATAACTGCAAAAGGCTTTTATTCAAACTTGGGAAATAAGGAACACGATGGCTTTTAGCCAATTCACAAGTGTCACAATGAAAATCTAAATCATTCAACACAGAAAACAAATGTGGCTGTAATTTTTTTAGGTACCCAAAAGAAAGATGTCCTAATCTTCGGTGCCATAACCAAATAGTTTCTTTTGCTCTGTCTTCACTGCAAGTCTGGTTTGCTTGACTGAATTTTGGTCCCACACCTTCGGTCAGTTCCAAATAGTAGAGTTTGCCCCGCTTAACACCATAACCAAGAATCTTCCTGGTCGAAATGTCCTGAAAAACACAATATGTTGGCCAAAAGGTTACAGTGCAAGAAAGAGAAAATGTTATTTGGCTATCAGACAGTAGATTACATTCAAGGGATGGGACAACAAGAACAGTATCTAAGGTAAGATTTTTCGATAAGGTTGTAGAACCTACACCCGTGATGGGGGAGGTACTACCATTAGCAGTGGACATAATGGTTTGAGGGGAAGGGAAACAGATTGTAACTGATCAGAGTCACTATTCATATGATCAGATGCACCTGTATCAATAATCCAAGTATTATTCTTCAAGGTTGCAGAGAATACCTGTGCCTTACCAATAATACCTGATTGAGCAACATTCGCTGTAGGATGTGATAGGCTTTCTTGTGTAGAGGTCATCATTGCTTTCTCTGCAATCTTCTTTCTAGGTTTCTTTGTGAAATCCCACCATTCAGGATAACCGATGATCTCATAACATCGTTGTTTTGAATGACCTGCTTCACCACAATGAGTACAGGCCAAGCTACTAGACTTTCCAGTTGATTGAGTTGATTGAGTGTTGTTTCGATTCTTTGAAGAACCAAACTGTCGAGTTTGATTGACTAGCATAGCAGAGTTCTCAGAGATTGGACGAGGGCCTCCCATTGTTTGTCTTTGCTGACATTCTCGTCTTACATACGCATAAGTACTCTCTAAGTCAAGTTTTGGGTCCTTCCGTAAAATTTCCCCACGAACCTGATCAAAATCAGACCCGTAAAATTTCCCCACGAACCTGATCAAAATCAGAGTCAAGGCCACTCAAAAAAATACGTACTCGAAGCCTTGCCATTGCAGAGTGTAACTAGACCACCCCTTCAACGATTCCTTCTTGAGAAACAGTCCTGTGATCAATTTCCTGAAAGATAGCAACAAATTCATTCTAATAAGTAGATAACGGTCGACCATGTTGTTTGATCGAAAAAGAAAGCTGATTCAATTCGAAGAGGCAAGTTTCGTCTGATCCGTCATAAAAGTTTTTCGATACGGCATCCCAAATTTCATGCAAAGTGGGAAGGCGAATAAATTGTTGCATTAGTGACAGACTCATTGAGTCAATCAGCCAGCTTTTCACTTTGTGATTTTCAGTAATCCATGATCCAAGTTTCGGATCTCCGAGTGCAGATTTTTTGGTTTCTCCGGTGAGGTACCCAGCTTTGTTACGAGCATCAATACGCATCTCCATGAGTTGGGACCATAATGGGTAATTGGTTTCATCCAGTGTGACACTGTTTGGGAAAATAGAACTTTCTTGGTGAACAATAATAGAAGGCGGTGGAGCTGTTTAGGTGAGTTTTTGTGTTTCGATGGGTGAGTTTGGGCTGTTTAGGGATTTGGGGCTGTTTGGGTCTGCCATGGGGTTACAGATGGGGGAAAAAGGGAAAAATGTTGATAAAAAAAATGCAGCAACAACACGAAAGGTTGAAGAAAAGAATAGGGGTTCGCTTTGATTCGATTATATGCAGGATCGATCCTGCTTGGATACCATGTAAGACAATAGTACTTTTATTTCTATATATTTCATATCCCAGAGAAGGGATTATATAGATACAATTTACTTTACATATAATAGGAAATGTCCTATTTTTAGGAAAAATAAATATTCCTACCTTTAATGAACAATATCAATCAATTAATCAAATCCCTATAATTAGCTTCAGCATCAATTAGCAATTACAGCAAGAAGTATCATACAGCTTATGCTGACAATTATCCACGAAAATGGTGTAGAAACGAGCCTCTAACTTGGATCTCCGAGTGAAAAAGGGAAAATATGTTGATAAAAAAATGCAGCAACAACACGACAGGTTGAAGAAAAGAATAAGGGTTCGCTTTGATTCGATTATACGCAGGATCAATCCTGCTCGGATACCATAAAAGACAATAGTACTTTTATTTCTAAATATTTCATATCCTAGAGAAGGGATTATATAGATACAATTTACTTTACATACAATAGGAAATGTCCAATTTTTAGGAAAAATAAATATTCCTACCTTTAATGCACAATATCAATCAATTAATCAAATCCCTATAATTAGCTACAACATCAATTAGTAATTACAACAAGAAGTATTGCTGACAATTATCCACGAAAATGGTGTAGAAGCGAGACTCTAACTTGGATCTCCGAGTGAAAAAGGGAAAAAATGTTGATAAAAAAATGCAGCAACAACACAACAGGTTGAAGAAAAGAATAGGGGTTCGCTTTGATTCGATTATACGCAGGATCGATCCTGCTCGGATACCATATAAGACAATAGTACTTTTCTTTCTATATATTTCATATCCCAGAGAATGGATTATATATATACAATTTACTTTACATATAATAGGAAATGTCCAATTTTTAGGAAAAATAAATATTCCTACCTTTAATGCACAATATCAATCAATTACTCAAATCCCTATAATTAGCTACATCATCAATTAGCAATTACAGCAAGAATAATATTCTATTAATTATAGTATCATACAGCTTATGCTGACAATTATCCACGAAAATGGTGTAGAAGCCAGACTCTAACTTCCTTATTTCGCCCATCCTTGATGTGTATACCCTGCCCTTTTACAGCCCTGCCCTATTACCTCCATAGCTCCACCCTTGCCCACCCCGATTATTTCTTTCTCCTTCTCTCTCTAAACATTCTCTCTCTTAAAAGGTTTATTTTAAGTCATCTTTTTATTTGGTAAAATGAGGACGGTGAAGTTTAAATCTCTAACTTCGTACATATTACTTAAGTCTCTCATTATTAGACCAATCCTAATAACTTTTATTTTAAGTTCTCTGAATATTTAAATAAGATGATTTGGTCTTCACCATTTAATATATAGGGATATTTTGGTCCTTAATTTGGGAAGACAAAAATGTTCGCTTTACGTGTTCAGTGATTAAAATATCCTACATTTCGTATGATTAGAGACAATTCGAAGGAATTATTATGTCTTGATAATGAACTATTTGTCTCAATACTTCTGTTCTTTTGGTAAAGGACCAAAATTGAGTATTTGTAAAAAAAAATAAATAATAATAATAATAATAATAAAAATCTCCACGTCATTGTCAGTGCACCTCCAATGTTGATGCTGTTCATCCAATCTTGACAAGGATAGGAAATAAGCTTTGGTAGATATGTTCCAGTGTGTAAGCCTGCTTCATTTTGACAAATTCGGCCCGGAAAGTCACCTAATGCGCCGCAACTCTCACATTACAGTAGCAGTACTTTGCGTATAAGTGACGTGTGGAATTTTACCATTGAGGCAGTGATGATGCTCAAAAATCACAACAACAAATATTCTACTACCATTGCTGCAAGAAACCTCTGTCGGCAGTTCTCGGTTACTGTCAAACATATAGATATCTCTTTTCTCCCTTTTTTTTTCCGCATGATGTTCATATTGATTGAGATCACACACACGCTTGTTAAATCCCATGTCTGAACACGATGTCCAAAGTGTTTTTACTTTATGAATGAGGATTCTCTAATGTTTTGAAATAAGCTTGAGATGGTCATGTTTTGTATCTTTACCTTTTACTAATATGATTGGGATTATACGCGGTTTTGTTGTAATCATTGTTTAATCATTTCCATTATTTGAAATATAATAATCATTGTATAGGCTTTACTGTTATAGAACTCATACATAAACTTGTCCGAGGAGTATTTCGTTTTGAGTCCTGTTACACGTACACAAAAAAAATATACACCATACATATACCCTATACTTATATACATAAAGTTTGTGTATTAATGACTGTAATGTTTGTGTACTTAATTAAGTATAATTGAGAATATCATCTATAAGTTTGTAATGTTTATGTATTCTGGAAATAAAATTTGTGCATTATTAATGGTGTATGTATAAGGGCATAAAGTTGGGTGTACATGTAACATTTTTGTTTCATTTTTATAAGGCATAGTACACGATTGCACCACTCGTTGGAGGAATGGGATTCAATTTGAAAGAAGCGGACGGAATGTCCTGATCTTAGCCTANTTTTTTTTTCCGCATGATGTTCATATTGATTGAGATCACACACACGCTTGTTAAATCCCATGTCTGAACACGATGTCCAAAGTGTTTTTACTTTATGAATGAGGATTCTCTGATGTTTTGAAATAAGCTTGAGATGGTCATGTTTTGTATCTTTACCTTTTACTAATATGATTGAGATTATACGCGGTTTTGTTGTAATCATTGTTTAATCATTTCCATTATTTGAAATATAAGAATCATTGTATAGGGTTTACTGTTATAGAACTCATACATAAACTTGTCCGAGGAGTATTTCGTTTTGAGTCCTGCTATACGTACACAAAAAAATATACACCATACATACACCCTATACTTATATACATAAAGTTTGTGTATTAATGATTGTAATGTTTGTGTACTTAATTAAGTATAATTGAGAATATCATCTATAAATTTGTAATGTTTATGTATTCTGGAAATAAAATTTGTGCATTATTAATGGTGTATGTATAAGGGTATAAAATTGGGTGTACATGTAACATTTTTGTTTCATTTTTATAAGGCATAGTACCCGATTGCACCACTCGTTGGAGGAATGGGATTCAATTTGAAAGAAGCGGACGGAATGTCCTGATCTTAGCCTATTTGTAATATTCCCATTTCTTGTTATGCATGTATCTTAAATCATGTTTGGTTTAATATATATATGTGTGTGTGTGAGAATTAAGTTTAAAGAATTGCTTTCAGAAGAATTAAGTTTAAAAAAATTAATTTATGTTTAGTTTGAATATTTTAAAAGTAAGTTTAAGATAATTATTTTTGTTTGGATGAGATATAGTAAAACTACCTTTTGAGATAAAATTACCAAAAAAGAGATGATGATTAAGGGTGGGTGAGAGATGAATGAGGTTGGATAAGAGAGTGTGTGTATTTTTTAGGTTAAAATTGTAAATAACCTTTTTTCAGTTTCAAAAAGTAAACTGAAAAGCATGAAAAATTTAAGTTGAGTAGAAGTAAGTTGGGGGTGGGAATCTTAAATTAACAAACATAAGTATAAGCCAAACAAAAATATTACAACTGCACGTATTCTGTTTTCGTTTGCAAAACGTACGTTTGAGGTTCTTGAACAGATAACCAAACAAGCACTAAATAGTTTTGTTTAAGTATGGATTTATAATGCTAAGATTTTTAGTGTATTTTATTCGTTTCAATGTCTATGTCTCAAAGAAAGCTATTTCTTAAACGTAGCCACCTTAGGCATTATTGACAAGAATCTTATTCTGTAGGGTGGTTGCGTTATCTAAGCCCAAAAGAGAACCATTATAGTCTTTTGTGCCTTGTTCCCTTCCCCAACTCAACCAACACAATTTTGTCCCTTTTTGTTCCTTGTTCACTTTGCTTACTCAACCAATGCTAAGTTATATAATTCAAATATTCTTATCACATGGATTTTTTTTTTCAGTGCTATGCATCAAGAAACACATTATAGAGTAGTCTCGTAGGGATTGACAAAAACATTTAGCTTTTCAAATTGATAGAACTTTCATTTTCATCCCTTTCCAATTTTATGGGAAACAAAGTAATTCTTTACCAATTGAAAATTTAATATTTGTCCTTCACCATATAAAATGCGGGACACATTAGTGCCTTAGTTAACTTGTCAATCTTTGATTTGACGAAAATGCATACATGACAATATGACATTAAGTCACTGAGCTAGCTTTGCTAACTCTACTTTGATATTAAACGCCATTCTTTGCAAAAGAGAAAAAAAAGTTCACCAAGAATGATTTACTTAACCATAGATGTGTTATTAAATTTGATAGTGTGGTATAAATGAGAAAACCAGGTATTGCTTTATTAAGTTGTATATATAAAACATTGTTGTTTGATTCAGGGTGGAATTAACAAAATTAGTGACTTAACAAACCATGTGTGTATTTCTGTCAAGTTGAAAAACCTCTTGTATTCATGTTCTTTGTCTCTTATATATTTTGGAGTTTTGAATGCGAATTTCTATACATATATTGACTTGTAATTCAAGTAATTAGATCAAAGGTGATGAGTATTCTTCATTAAGACTTGTATTTATAAAAAGGTTGTGATAAACCAAACTAGAGCTAGCTGTCCTAACCTTTATATAATAAAAATAACAGAAAGAATAACTAACTAGCAGAGGTATAACAGAATGTGAACTATCTTTACTTTGAGCTAAAATATAAGCTAACAAATATGTTGGATTTATTATGTTAATACCCCTCTACCAGTTGGAGAGTGTATGTTAATAAGTCCCAACTTGGATACATTGGTTGAGAAAGGCCCATAATGCAAAGCTTTGCTGAATATATATGTAATTTGCAGTGTTGTTGGTATTGGCAATAGATGTTCCTTCATCGTTTCTCTTATTTGACAATCAACCTCTTTGTGTTTTGTCATTTTATGGAATGAGGGGTTCTTAGATAGGAAAATTGTTGATTGACTATCACAGTATACGAAAATTAGCTGAGGTGGTGATGCTTGTAAGTCCTTAAGCAGGTACTGCAACCATTGGATTTTTGATACAGTAGATGCTAATGCCATGTACTCGGACTCTATTGAGGATCTAGCAATAATGTTCTCTTTCTTTGATTTTCGTGAGATCAATACACCTCCAAGGAACACACAATATCTAGTAATTGATTTTCTTGTGTCTGCACAACCTACCCAATCTGAGTCACTGAAAGCTATTAGTTTCATATCAGATTCTACAAGATAGAATAGACCTTGTTCGGGTGCTTGCTTGATGTATTGTTGTTAAGTATCGTATTTTAGTATTTTCATAGGTTAAAATGATACCTATTTGCTTTATTTTCTCTAAGTTTTCTAACCAATTCCCCCACATTTGTAAATTTTTTCGCATAAGTTAAAAGATAGACAAATAGTATAAAAGGATGAATTTGAAAGAAAAAAATCTCATAGAACTAAGAAGCAGGGAACAAAGGAAAGGAGAAGCAACAAAGCATTGAAGAGCCAGATGAGCATCAGACCGCTCAACAGTCCCCTGAGCCGCTCAACGGTCCATTACTTCAAAGTGAAGTTACTTGAGTCTAAAGCAACCTCTGCAAGCCACCCTGCAGCCCTGCCGCCACACTGACACCGCTCAGCGCTCTGCCAGCCGCTTAGCGGCTCTGACAGGATAATGTCAGAGCCACCTTTTAGAATGGACAAAACTTCATGGTGAAGAAAGTTGTGCCGCTCAGCGGCCCTCGAAGATTTTCCCTATAAATAGGGCCCTACATTCAGCATTAAGCATTCACTCTTCCACTGAAGTCCTAACACTTAGAGCACGAAATATAGTGTAGTTTAGCAACAAAGAGGTGGTTAGAGAAGGAGCCAAGAGTAGTCAAGGAAGCGTGACGGTCCTTGTCATGACGGCGTGATAACGTGTCATGGTGAGTGTCCATCACCTTGCCTCTTTGATTTCCTCTTGTAAGATGGGTTTATAATCCTCTTGTTGTTGGGATTTTGATAAATGTTATAGCTTGATTGTATCCATATGACTTTTGCATGAATAAATCTATCAATTTCTCTGATTTACATGAATTGGTTTTACGCTTAAAGCTTACTCTAGTCTAGCTATCTAAATGTTGTTTTGTAACTTGATCATTGTGAGTGAAAACTACCTTATTAAGTTGTAATCAAATCAATTTTTAATTAAGCTAACCTAAGCTTGAATATAAGTTGGATTGTTGCGAGTGAAAATTGCATCACTAAGGTTGGAATAAAATCAACTCATATGATAAAGCCTAATTGCTAGAGATAGAATTAGGGCTATTGGTCATTTTAACATCTGAAATAATGTTGGTTTATTTTGTTAGTTTGTGCAAGAAATTGAAAGAATAATAAAGGGAACCAAGTAATCTTTTCATGCTTGAAAGAGATGATTAAGATAAGAACTGGTAGCGAGAAGTCAAAGAAATGATAATTCATATGCATTGAGTACCTGAATATAAGCAACTGTAATATGAGTCAATTCCCAACAAGCTCCCTGATCTACATCTGATTTGTTGCCCATTTATCTTTTACGTTGTTTATTTATGATAAAAATCAATTTACAAATCATTCACTCCATTTTTTAATTAACAAACTCAAGAATGACTTTATTCAACTCCCTGTGGATACAACTATACTCGACTATACTGCAATTGAATCCCTTGAGAATGTGAAAGCTGTAAAGTAGGATATATAAAATATCGAGAGTGAAAAATAAGCTTTCAACAATTGTAAGATCTTCATTGCAGCTTATTGTTGAATATTTATGGAATGTGATAGGAATTGGCTCTGTTGGTGCACTGCAAATGTAATTTCGGATCTTGTAGTGGTAAGAAAGAGAAGTCTTCCTATTAGCCTTCTATAGGATTTAATGTTTTCTATTGGTGTGCCTACTTTCTTAGAGAACTTTGCTTTGGCATCCATTGGTGTGGTTGATGGTTTTGTAACTAGTAACCCAGAATATTGTAGTAGTTGCATTGCGAACTTCCTCTAAGAAATAGAAATTCCCTTTTCTGATCTTGCTAGTTCTAGTCCTAGGAAAAACTTGAGATCACCAATGTCTTTTATCCTAAATTTGTGGTGGAGAAATGTCTTAACTGTGGTGATTTCTATCATGTCATTGTCAGTTAAGACCACATCATCCACATATATTAATATTGTTGTTAAAGATGTTCCTTGTTGTTTAGTGAAGAGTCTAGGACCTGAGACACATTGGTGATAATTCTGAGAAAGTAAGGTTGTTATGAGTGTTGAATTCCACTTTCTAGTAGCTTGTTTTAAGCAATATAGACTCTTTTGTAGCAAGCATACTTGATTTGGCTTGTTTGTTTTAAAATCCTTGAGGGAGAGACATATAGACTTCCTCTTGTGGTGTGCCATGTAAAAATGCATTACCACATCTAATTGTTGTAAGTGCCACTTCGTTGCTACTACTAGAGCCAATAAGATCCTTAATGTTTCAATCTCTGCTTTCATGGCATCTATCCAACATTCATGCTTAACTGCATTATTACAGGAATTAATAGCAGAATTGATGCAATGAGGGATATTTTCTACAATCATAGGTGGTGTCTTGATTTCTTATAGCAAAATGTATAGTCCTTCTAGAACTTTAGCATTTCTGATATGCTTCAAGGCACTGGAATCCTGAATGATGCATTCCTTATGTGAGAATGATGTCAATCAATTCATGCTAGATGTTAACTTTTTCACAGGTATCAATTTAAAGCTAAAATTTGGTATATACAAGCAATCAAACAATATCAATGTAGGAGAGAGATGTATTGTTCCTTTATGTGTTGATGTTACTTGTTATCGATTAGACAAATTAACAAATATTGGTTTGTGCAACCTATACGAAGTGAATAATTGCAAGTTATTGCATATGTTAAGAATAATATACATTATGTTTGATTTGATTTGATTTGATTGCGATTTGTTTTTGGCCGTTGTGTTTTCAGCCTATAAATAGGCTCACCTTCTATTGTAAATCATCTCAGATAACACACAACTATCAGATAATACAATTTTGTTATTTCCTATTCTTTGTATTTTCTTTGTAGTCTTTGTTGTGTCCCTTTGCCCGTTTATTCAAGATGTTTAACATGGTATCAAAGCCATAGCACCCTCCATGAGAAATCTCGTATCTGCCACCTCCACCTCCGCTGCTACTCCTCCATTCTTTCCCTGACTCCTCCGAGAAGAACCCCGAGCGCGTCCTTGACATCTGCCGCGCCGCGTCCCTCACCTCGGACTTCCACCTCGACCGCAGTGCCCTCTCCATCGTCTTCTCCAAGCTCTCATCTTCTCCGACAAAGTCGCCGGTGGCGACTCCTCCGTAGTCTCCGTATGTTGCCTATCACTGCCTCTGCGCAGTCTCCGATGTTGCCTAACGGTGCCTCTGTGCAGTCTCTGTATGTTGCCTATTGCTGCCTCCGTGCAATCTCCGATGTTGTTACCTCCGTACAGTCTCCGATGTTGCCTATTGCTGCCTCTGTGCAGTCCCCGATTTTTTCCGGACAAGTCCTTGGCACTGCTCTTTTTTTCCCTTAACAACCTTCGCTTGTGACAAGCTGAAAGCTCACAGAGCTTTAGTTTGAGGTGGGGTGTTAAGAATAATATATATTATGTTTGATTTGATTTGATTGTGATTTGTTTTTGGCTGTTGTGTTTTCAGCCAATAAATACGCTCACCTTCTATTGTAAATCATCTCAGATAACACACAACTCTCATAATACAATTCTGTTATTTCCTATTCTTTGTATTTTCTTTGTAGTCTTTGTTGTGTCCCTTTCCCCGTTTATTCAAAATGTTTAACAGCATATATGGCCAGTGACACCACTATCTAAAATCCATGTGATATAGTTAGGAAATGATGCAAAATTAAAATTCTGAATTGGGATGGTGACTGCATGATTCACTGCAGATGCAACATTGGCTTGAGTTGTTGGTAGTAATGCTAAGAGACTTTTATACTGCTCCTTTGTGAAAGAAAAAAAATGGATTCTTGATCTGAGTTTCTTTGTTGCACTTGTGTCTAGTTTGAATCATCATTCTCAACAGTTTTAGAATTTATTTGAGCTATATGTGCACTCTTTGTAGTCGATTAATTCCTGAACTTATAGCTAGGGGAAAACCATGCTTCCAGCAGCACTCATCGACATTATTCCCTATTATTCCATAGTGTGTGCACTTTGCCCTTAGGTTATATTTATGAGCCCTTGATCTTGGACCTGGAGTGCCAGCAGTTGAGGAAAAATTCCTCTTGTTATCTTGTGAGAGAGAGCTTATGTTTTTCTTGTTATCTTCTGAAGAATTCATTAATGCTTTGCTGTGATCAAGAGTTTCAACACCGCATTGGCGTTCTTGTTGAATCACTATACCAAAAACCCTATTTAGTGTTGGTAGAGGATTGATGAGCATGATCTGAGACCTTACTGTTGTGTACTTCTCATTTAATCCTTTCAAGAACCGTGCTACTCGGAGTGTATTTCTTTGATCCTTTACTTGAACCAAAGCATTGCAAACACACACACGACTACAAACTTGTCCAAGCATGCAAACTTCAAATTCATCAAGCAAGGTTTTCATTATAATAAAATAAGATGTAACTAAAAGGTCACCTTGTTTACAAGAAAAAATATTTTCCTACAGATCAGAGACTCAAAACTAATTAGCTTGCAAAAATCGCTCCTGTAATTCACTCTACAACGCTTGTGTGCTCTCAATCGAAAGAACACTCTGAGCTATCAATGGTGACAAAGAACAGTGAATCCATGCCAATACCATTGTGTTTTAGCGTTTCCAAAATAGAATTGAGTCACTGACAAAGACAAGCTTGTTCTTAATAAGTAATGCCATCTTCATACTCCTCTACCAACAATTGTAGTTGATTTGTGTTAGAGGAATAGGAACTAACACCAATGAGGGTGATTCATTTGGGTGAAGGTTGTAAGGATTATTGGGGTCTTGCATATTTGCAATTGTGTAAGCAAGAGGTGTGGCAATTGCTCGCAGAAGATCTTGAAAGAAACTCGAAATTCTAGAGAGAAAAAAATTAAAGAAGCTTCAAGAAGCTTGGGTGCAAAATTGTTTCTCTTCTGATACCATATTGACTTGTAATGCAAGTAATGAGATCAAAGGTGAGCATTCTTCATTGAGACTTGGTATTTATACAACGTTGTGACAAACCAAACTAGAGATAGCTATCCTAACCTCCACATAACAGAAATAATAGAAAGAATAACTAACTAGCAGATGTATGACAGAATGTGAACTATCTTTACTCTGAGCTAAAATTTAAGTTAAAAAATATGTTGCATTTATCATGTTAATAACATATAAAATGTAGAACAAAAAGTTAATCGAGGGATAAACGTATTACATACATATTTTTAAGGTGAGAAACTAATGTTGAATTTTTAAGTGATGAGAGACTATTTTATCCCTCATAAAATTTGAGAGGAACACAAATAGGGTTTCTTTCTTTTAAATGCTAGGCAATTAGGGAGAATAATAAGAGGAGCACCGTGTTTAACCTATTGACTTTTATATAACATACATTTTTAGGGCTAGTTCTACGTTGCACTAAGTAACTTCAAGAGAATGATGCATTTGGTGGTCTGTGGTGGAACATCTGCATTTAGTCGCATTTTATAAATGTGGTTAAATGTATATTTCATAAGTGTGGCTAATTATACTCAATTTTATTCTCATTCATCCCATCCCTTCCTCCATTCATTTGAACAGAAAACTAACTCTACCAATTCGACAAACAAAATTTTCTCTTCCATGGCTTCTTAAAATTGCAAGATTTCATGCTTACCCTATCCCCTTACCAGTGCCACCCTCTATCGTCGTCGTGACTTCTAGCTAGCTAAATGATTGAGTAGATCTCAGTGGAAACTAAAATCTAGTGAAATGAATACAAATATATCAGCTGTTCCTATCAAGAGATCTTTGTGGGGGACATTTTATCGAACGGATCACAGGCATGCTGATCAATTTAGACGAAATAGTGGCCACCTAATGCACAAGCCCTCCTAGTCTCTTGAAACAAGAGCCGCAAAACCAATCAATTTGGGTTTTCAACAAATTGTTGATTAAAAAAATAAGCAATTCAAATTCGAAAATTAGGTAGCGTAACGAGAAAACATGGAATTGAAGCAAGTTGGTTGTGGTGGCCCTTGTAGGAGGCCAGGTAGCGGTGGAAGGTGACATTGGTCACCGCTAATGTGAAGCTTTCCGTCAACATTCATGGAAGACTTTCTCGCTGGTAACAACAACGACATCCCAATTGCGAATTTGAAGTCGAAGACTGTGCTGGACTCTTGCATCGAGCCACAGAGCAGTTGTGGCATGTCGAGGTGGAGCTAGCCAAAAGGGTGGTGAGAGGTGGGGTGGCGGCGGCAAGTGGCCACCCACGGTGAGGAAGGAGGAGGTGTGACAGAAAGGTAAAGAAAGGAGGCAAAGATGATGGAGGTGGAAGGGGTAAACGTGACCATCTTTGAAGTACACCGTGGACCAACTTATTTTAACATGGTGCTATTCATTCACCATAAATTACATGGTGCAAGCTAGAATTCGCCACAACAAGCAGTTGGACAAGCGGTAAGCAGCTTGGTCCCTCGTAAGAATGAGGACAAAAGTTCGATTCTCAAAAATCCCACCTGTTGAGAGGGTGAGTAACTATTATGCTATGAATGCAAACAAAATTTACAACAAGATAGTTAGCCACTTTTTCTCTAAGAAAAATCTAGGTATGATTTTTGTGTAAAAAAAAATGTAATGATGAGGGAGTTTTTACCTTTATAATGAGCCAATCTGGCTCCAACCGAACTTGAATTGAGTGAATTTAGATACTTATTTTCGATTTATTAAGCCAAAAAATAGAAAACAACATTTGGCATTTGCTTCACTTATATTTTTATTAGTGGGAAGAATGTGAGAAGAATAGTAATGTCCACAGGAGGAAAGTGATATAGAACCCAATTTTTTATTCCTTCCTTAACCATATGTACTCGATGATTTTTTTACATATATCTTAACTACCATTTAAAAAAAAATCACTTTTTCTTCGCTTTTTCTATTTTAACGTGAAAGGAAGAATTTAATGAATGGCGTAGTGAGTTCTCCCCCATTGAAAGAAGGATTCGGATCAAATCCATATGCTGATGCGCCAAAAACCTATGGCACTAACATCCTTGAGGTGATGCTTGTGTTTGCTCACCCATATGGCATCACTACTTGTTTTCATAAAGTTCATGATTAGATAACGCGGAATACTTTCATCGGATGCCTCCCTTTTGCACGTATTCTTCGGTTTATTATTATCACACTTTGGATCGTTTCTTCGTCTCAACAAAAATCATTTCCCTTTTGATGACCAATTAATTAAAGGCTTGAATTGCGAACAGCAGTACTCAGGAATCCGCGTTAATTCAAAGTGTCGTTATTTATTTATTTTGTTTAACCCTCACAATAATTAGCCTCAATTTGACAAAAATGATAAAAGCATATTAGTGAAAAATATTGTTAAATCGCTCATGAGGTGCAGCTCAAGAGATCCTAAGTAATTAAGGGGGTCAATGAGATTTGGGTCAAGAGTTTGATTTCTGTTTGTCTCATTTCCTTCCCTCTTTCTGTTCGCTCCCCTAGTACTAGTGTTTCAAAGTATATATAAAAAAAAATAAAAAATTATTGTTAAATAATCATGAACATGTAAACAAAAGTCATGAACAAGTTGCTTGTTATTAATTTGTACCAGGTTTGGGGACCTTGCACAAAACAAAGCCCATGCACACAATTCTCAATTAATTAATTCTCCCCTAGAGGCTACAGAAAAAAGAAGAGAGAAAAAAGCAATGATTTCTCTTTATACAATCCGAAAGGTCTCTATTCTCTGCAACTCCTAAATTCTATTCTAACTTTCGGGGGGCCAGTTTCAATTCACTGACTTGTAAAGGAGTCAGAGGTGGTTGGTGAGGGAGGGCCTGTGTCGGTGCCACTCTCCGCTGCAAAATTCATCACACTGGGTTGTTCCACGTCATCATCATCAACCTCTATACTCTCCTCATCTTCCTCCCCAGCGCCGACGCGGCTGTCACACGCCTCTGCCCTCTCGGCCCGCTTGTTCTTTCTGTTCTTCCTCGCCTTCCTCAGGAATATCTTGTACCCGGCCCAGGATGATATCTGCATTTTGAGCCCAATATAAGTCAGGCAGACAAAGTGATTGCGAAATTAGCACTATATTTATATACATAAAGTTTGTGTTTTAATGTCGGTAATGTTTGTACACTTAATTAAGTATAATTGAGAATATCATCTATAATTTTGTAATGTTTGCGCACTCATGAGAATAAATTAGGTGTACATGTAACATTTTTGTTTTTTTATTTACCTTGTGGGTCGGGTGGCCCGCCGTGACAAACAGGCGGAACTCGTGCATAATCCACCTTGTCCTCACAAAGGTGTCGCCTTTCCCCCTCCTCCTCCAGAAGACCAGCCGCTTCCTCTTTCCGATCAGCTTGCCATTCCTCCCGACGTCCTTCACCGGGCCCGCGGCCTTCCAGTACCCGGAGCCGGCCTTCCTCTTGTCATCGCTCTCGAACGCGCTGTTCTTCAGGTCCATGAAGAAGAACTTGTTGCCGAGAAAGATCCTCCCACCTACGAAAAACACGATTAGTAATAATGAATCCACGGTATTCGAAACGCAATCAATCAACGGGCGCTAACCAGACGGGAGCTTCTTGGGCACGGTCTTGAAGACGTCGAACTCAGGAACGACATCCTGGCCGGGCCTGCGGGCTAGCGCCTTCCGCCTGAGGTAGAACCCGACGAACTCTTCGTCTGAGGGGGCGAAGGTGTACCCCACGGGCAACCGGAGCCGGAGGATTGCCAGCCTGTCCATCTCAGAGAGAGAGAGGAGGGGGGGGTGTTTTGTTGTGAGGATGAGGAGTGAGGAGGGCAGGGGGAAGGTGGCAGGGGTGGCTCAATTTATAGATGCACTGTCATCAATGTGGGTATTGAGTGTGCGTTTACCAAGCGGTGGGGGCAAAAAGAGGAAGGATAAACTCATTTACGAATGAAGATCCTTGATTCCTTATTGACTTTGGAGGGGAGATTTGTGTGTATTCGGAAAGAGTTATCTTATGGCAACAACTGATTGTAATAATCCCACTTACAAAATTATGTGGTTTATTATTGTAGGTTTGTATAATAGTGGATTCCATGCTTTTTTTCAAATGTGTTATTATCCTCTCATTTCTCATTTAACAAAAAAATATATATATCTTGTTTGTACTCGTTTTAATGTACATTGATACATATTCATTTATTATAAGGTAAGATTTTAACGAAGTTTATACTTTAAAATAATTTCATTCAACGATAAATAAATATGTGTCACCATGGCTCTACGCCAAAATGTGTGTAAATAACATTTTTATTTTTCTTACCAAAATGAATCTTTTCATGCCAACTTTTAGCCTAATAATACTATGTTTAATCTTTTATTATTAGTTAAGAATGAGAAATTTATACATTACATGACCAATTAAAAAAAATGAATGATGAGAGATTAAATATGATCGTAGGACTTAAAAAATTGACATGATAAACTTTATTCCCATATTTTTCCTTTTCTACATTGTTGTTTAATTTTATTTTATTTTTTCTTAAGAGAGGTCCTTTTCGCTTGTAATTCAAAAATAATAAAAAAGAAAAGGGTGTACTAGTCCCTTGTTCTCAGTTCTACACAAAAACGTGAACTCCCGTGGCGCCTATGATATCTGTTGCTCTGTAACGGAAGAAATAAAGGAACTTTCTGCTTTCGGTCAAGCAGCAGTTCACACTAGGAATAACAACATGAACCTTAACTACAGGGTACCCATCCTACTCAACTTGTTCGAAACGGATTTAAAACTCACCCTAGAGTGGGATGGGTAGATGCGGGATGAATTTTGTTTGTGGGGGTAGGATAGAGGGTGAACCCGCTCCTACCCGCCCC
Source organism: Nissolia schottii (assembly GCA_003254905.1). Taxonomy (NCBI): domain Eukaryota; kingdom Viridiplantae; phylum Streptophyta; class Magnoliopsida; order Fabales; family Fabaceae; genus Nissolia; species Nissolia schottii. The sequence continues at coordinate 273,711 of QANU01055992.1, read as the reverse complement.
GCACCATATATATTATATATTATAAAAATATATTAATATGAATATATATATATATATATAATAAAAAAATTATATAAGACTTAGTTAATCCTAATTAGTAAAAACTCAACAGTTGCAAAGAGCAATTCCTAGTCACAAATTTGTCTCTTTCTCTATGCGCCTCTCTTTCAAGAGTCTCATATCTTTCTTGCAGTGTCGTGTTGCCAGCCACCAACGGGATGGGCTCCTCTCATCTTCCTCCTCTTTTACTAGTCTTTCTCTCTTTCGCTCATTTCTCTCTCGCTGCATCGTGCCACTAGCCACTGACACAGATAATGAAGAATGATAGTTTCGAAAGTTGGGAAGCTGCACAAGAGACAAGAAGTGATTTCATTGTACTTAGAACTTATTTGAAACTTATATGTATCTTAGATATTTCTTTGTGACTTATTAGAAATTTGATTGTTATTTACTTGTTATTTTATTGCTATTGGATCTTTCTATATTTAATCAATGTTGAGTATTGACATTTGTAATACTTTATTATATGATTATGTTAATTTATATGTGGATTGAATTTTATAGTATTTCAATAAGTGTTCAAAAAACAAGGCTGAGTGGGTACCCACGAGACAAGTGCGGGTTATAATGTTTAAAACTCGTAGGTAGAGGCAGAGTGAGTAGAGGTTAATGTTAATAGGGTGTGAAACAAGGTTTCGCATTGGCAGTTATTTTTTTCGTTAACTTTTTTGTTTGAGATTATTTACTCAACTAAGTTATCTTGTGTGAGATTTGGGAGTTGGCAGCCTTTCCTCTCTTAAGTTAATAAGCAAAAAAGGACAATATGGAATATTAAGACTTCTAGAAAGAATTANCATAAGGCTAATCAAATCAGAATCAAAGCCACACAAGGCTAACAAAGTCTGAAAATTTGTAGGCTAACAAAGCGGAATCAAAGCCAGAAACCAAAGCCACCATCTAAAGTTTGAAGCACACCTAAATTGTCCACAAGAATCCAATAACACCAAAAACATCTCCATGATGTTTACCAACAGCATTTCACCATCCAATGCTTGAATCACAACAGATTATTCAAATCAGAGACATGTTCAAAAGCAAAATCGCCACGGCAAGAAATCAGAATCTGAACCAAACTATGTCCACACAAAGGAAATGTTACCATCATCTATTGAGACAATTTGTCAAACACCTTGTGTGCGTCATCAACAAGAAGTAGGAAACTCCATCAACAAGGAGCTCATATCCAAACTAAGTCTCAAACATGAACGATCCAGCAAGATTGAATAATCTACAGCAGTTGAAGAAACTCAGCCATGAACGGAGCAAACAACAGCAGCAGCAACAACAACGGCAGGAACTATGCGGATCTTGAAAAAGAATGTAATCGGACCTCGAATCGCTGCACCGCGTTGCAGAGTGCGGAAAAATCATCGTCGATTCAGCACAGACGCGAGCAAAACGGAATCCACAGTCGTGGAGGCATTGCAGACAGCAACTGCGGCGGCGAGCTTGCCGACGTCGATCGGCAGTGAACAGATCAAAGAAATGGAGAGGAGCCAGATCTAGAACCAAATGACAGATCTCCAGAAACTAGTCGCGTAGCTCCGTGGCGGACGCGAAATGGACGATGGTGATGCGGCCCCACGTGGCGGCGTGCGACCGCACAACGGCGACGTCGCTGCTGAGAGAGTGTGACCGCGACCTCAAGCTGGAGAATCTCTTCCTCGACGATCGCGGCGACCTCAAGGTCTCCAACTTCGGCCTCTGCACGTTCTCCGAGCACCTCCCCCAGGACAGCCTTCTCCACACCACGTACGGCACTCCGGCGTACGTATCGCAAGAGGTCATCGCGAAGAAGGGATACAACGGTGCCAAGGAGGACATATGGTCCTGCGGCGTCATCCTCTTCGTGATCCTTGCAGGGTTCTTGCCTTTCCAGGACGATGACCTCGTCACCATGTACAAGAAGATCTACAGAGGCGATTTCAAGTGTCCGCCGTGGTTTTCGTCGGAAGCTAGGAGTCTAATCACGAAGCTCCTCGATCCAAACCCTAACTCCAGAATCACAATCTCCAAATCATGGAATCGATGTGGTTCAAGAAACCGGTACCGAAGAGCATGGTGAAGGAGTTGGAGAAAGAAAGGGAAAGATTAAACGGAAAAGAGAGAGAGATTTTGCTTGTGTTTTTTTTCCGAGAAAATGAAAGAAAATTGAAGAATAAAGCAAAGAAAGTGAAATCTGAGATGGTAAAGGTGTTTGGGAAGCGGGAAAATGCAAGAAAAAAACTGAGAAAACGAAAAGAAAAAAATGAGGTGCGGAAGCTTCAAGGCGGATGCCATGGCTCTGATACCATGTTGAAATCCATGGTACCAGGAGAGAAAAGAGAGAAAATGAAACTGAATATGCAAAGTGAAATTGATAGAATGAGAAAGTTTGTAACTACAAGTAGAGCAAGCCTATATATAGGCTCCTCATAACCACTAACAACTACTAACTAATTAGCTAAACCATTAGCTAATCCTAACTATTACAATTAGCAACTATATATTCTAATACCCCCCCGCAAGCTGGACCATGTGCACTAACATGTCCAGCTTGGAAACAACGATACAAAGAAAAAGCAAAGATCAATACAATGCTAAGAAAATGATTGAAAATCAACAGCAACCACCGAAGTTCCTAGTTCCTGGAAGTCTTCGACTTCCACTGAAGCCCCTTCGACCTTCTTGTCTTCGACTTTCACTGAAGCCCCTTCGACCTTCCTCCAACGTCTCAACGGCACCGGTTGCAAATGGTCCCAACACGAGAACCGGTTAACCACCCACTCGGCAGAAGCAAACAAAACTCAATTATCAAGAGCAGAAGCTGAATCTCAACGCTTAACCACCCAAGATAAGAGCAAATACAAACCATTAGCTAATCCTAACTATTACAATTAGCAACTATATATTCTAATAGGCACAGTCCCAAAATTTTTCATAGCTCGAACATGTCTGGACACAATCAAAGATAAACTTTTTTATTTAAAAATTTTTAGACACATGTATTTGACTAGTGTCTTCGTGTAATCTACAATGTGTCATACACACGGATCAGGTAGTCTCACGAAGTATATATCTGTGCTTCCTAGTTTCCCTGTAAAGCCGCTTTTCTTTTTTATATCCTATAGTGTATTTTAAGTATTTTTCGTTTTTCCTTGTCAAAATAAAGCATTTAAGAAAAATAAAAATTCGAAGTGTGCCTTCTTTTCATACTAAAACTTTTGTGTTTGTGGAAATGAAAATCGGAATTATAAAGAATTTGTTCAATCATTAAAAAAAAAGTGCTTCTAGAATCTCTCTCTATATATAAAGCAAAATTAATAACTTGAAAAATATTTTAAAATATTAATTTAAAATATTTTTTAATAAATGGAATCCAGTGTATTACTAAGGATTGATGTGATAAAACCTTTTGAAAAAGTGATTTTGCTCTCAAAAGGCATAGGTTAATTTTTTGTGTTTAGTAAACGAAAATTTGAAGTGTTTTTGTTGTTGGCTTTTAAAAATCAGAGGTGCTCTTAGAAGCTCACATGAATAGCTTTTCAAAACTATTTTGTGCTCTCCAATCAATAAAATAATAAAATAATAATAACAATGATAATAATAATACCTTAAAGTCTTAAACTTTATTAGTTATCATTACCTTCTTTAATATTTATGTTGATTATAGTAATTTTATATACAAAGAGAAACTTTATAATATATTTATCAAATAGCACAATTGTAACTTCTATTTATTAGTGCTACTTCTACATCTTTTTACCAAATAATATTACTATAACTTTTTTAGAGTAGCTTTTAGAGAGTCTAAGAGTTCAACAACTCTCAAAAAGTCATAACTTTACCAAACCAAGCCTAAATCATCTAAATGAACTTGTCAAGGAATCTTACTTGGAAAATGATGCGAATTTTGCAACACCAGCAAGTGTACTAGTTCGTATAAGTAATAGTGAGTATAAATTCTCGAGTTGTTGAACCCAAGAAGATAATATTACAAGTTTAATTTTAATTAATAAATTACTAAATTGAACTGATGGAGAAGAGGATGAAGATATAGCAACAAGGATAAAATAAACAATTAAACAAAAGATAAGAAAAGTAAGAGATTGGAAGAACACTAAGGTTAATGACTCACCTACTTCTAGACTCGGGATTTATAGACAAACTCACAACTATCCTAATATAAGTATTAAATAGTCAACTATTGAGGTAATTAATGGTCAGGGTCACTAGTTGTTAGCCTCTCTCAAGGTCAAACAACCCTCTTATCTTAGATTTGTTCCCTAGTCTCGTAACGAGGTGTAAACCTATTCAAAGCATGAACATTGTACTGTCTACCCCTTACAAGACCACATAGGTCACATTTATTCCTCTCAAATTTTGGTTCAACCTATGGTTTTTATACATATGAAGCACTCTCGCAATCCCTCTCTCAAGTTATCAAGCAAGATATCAATAAATCAAGTAATGACTAGTTAATCAATTGTAATGAAGCACATGAATATAGAAACGTTAACAGTCATATGAATTAAAATAGCATTGTCGCAAAGAGGTTACATTATTGTCTTAGCAAGGGACTTAATACATAAAAGAGAAGAAGAAACACAAGAAAAGAAATGGGAGACATAAGAGATAACACCATATGTGACAAACAATGATAGAGGACGAGTATGGGGTGTGGAGCTCTCGTGTAACACCCCGACGACGACGATGACAATCTAGCCCCTGGTTATCCCCACTAGGTTTGCCTCCTTCGAAACTCTAGTAATCCTCTTGTGAATTTGGAAAAAAAAAAATTCAAATCTAATATGGATAGGTATAAATAGGAACAATGACATGGATTATGGTCCCATAGCATTGTGTGAGCGTCATGGCGCCTTGGTCCACATAGGCTGGCGTTATTGCGTTGGTGTAGTGCTATGGCGCCCAGAGTTAGGTGAATCTTTGCAGATTTCTTCTTTACTTATCTTTTGTATTCCTTTTCTTGCTCCAAACTTGATCTAAATTTTATTTGATTTGTTCCTTTTTCAAATGTTTATCATCTTAACAATTATTTATCTACAACTTAAAAAAAAGGATAAAAGTGATAAAATCTAAATAATGTTAAAATGTCCTAATTTAAGCCTATATATAACTATAATGACTTAAAACCTATTAAAATACTTAGGAAACACACAGATAAAATACTTAAATTAAAGAGTTATCATAACTCCCAACTTGAGATTTTTTCTTGTCCCTAACCAAAGAAAAAAGAAAAAGAAAAGAAAAAAGCTATCTAATTTGAGCTAACCAAAAAGGGAAATATTTTTGTTGCAACGACACTATAAATATTCCCTACAAAGTTACGAAACTGGGGGAGGCACTTAAGCCGACTCAAAATACTAAACTACAAAAGCGGTAAAAACTTTTTTTTTGTTCATATTGCAAGTGCAAATTATCATGTAACTTGGGGCATACACCCCTCATCAATGCTCTCAATTTAAACCCAAAAATGGCTAACATTCAATCTATAAGAAAACTAGACAACCCAAATGTGCAAACAATGTGTGTGTGTGGGGTAAGGAAATTGAACACGCACCAAAACATTGTTTGATTTTAATGCGGTGTCAAATTAAATTTATAAAACTAAGTTTTCCCCATATCGAAAGGTAGTACAGGGGGCTAACTCAGTTCGTCTCTCAAGGAAGAACTTTGCTCAATCTTGAACAATAAACAAGGGGGCTTGTTATTGGATTATGGTTACAAGCAGAACTTTGAACAATTGATTAGAATTACTTGTGTAAGGAGCTCTACAGATTGATGGTTGTTTTCATCATTCTTGAAAAGTTCAGTTCTCATTGATGGTTGAATTACTAGCTATAACATTGTATCAGTAGAATGTAATTTTACTTAATAGAATCACAATCGCAACTCAAATTAAGATTTTATCCAACATAAGAACTAGCCCTCCATAATTTTATTTTTTCAGTTAATAAAGAAATTATACATGCGTCTATAAGCCTATTTATATGTCACACTAGCTAACAAAATTTTCATAAAAGTCCCTGAAGGTTTTAAATGGTTGAAACATATAAAAATTCTAGGAAATATTTGTACATTAAGGCTTTATCAATCCTTATATGGATTACAATAACCACGACCTATATAATATAATCGCCTAAACCTATATAATATAATTGCCTAAGTCAATACTTATTGAAATATGAATATAAAAATAAAATGATCTCGTTTGCTCATGTATCTTTATAATAGGGTTTGGACCTAAATTATTATAATCACGGTATAAGTTGATGATTTAAGCTTCATTGAATCTTCGGAAGAGATTCCAAAATATGCAAATTATTTCAAGAACTATCTTGATAAGGCAAAATTTTGTCTTAGCTTACACAAAACATTTGACAAATAAAATATTTTTCTATCTGTAAACTTATACTGAAAAGATTCTAAAATAATTTTAAATGGATTACGCACATCCATTGAGTATCTCCATGGTTATGAGATTGGTTGGTGTAAATAAATATCCATTTGAATCTTATGAAAATGACAAAGAATTTATTGGTTTCAATTTACCACATCTTAATGAAATTAGAGCACCAATGTATCTCGTTAATAATATACTATTGGATATAACTTTCATTATAAGTCTGTTGATTTTATTCCTATCGACACATTGGAATTGTGTTAAACATTTATTGATATCCCTGATGATTTATTTTATTAATATAAATCAAAATCACATCTTTTTGCTATGTAGATACAAGATATTGATTTTCTTCTGTTTTGATAGATCTCAAAAGAGATTATTTTTTTTATGTGTAAGTACGATCAACCACATCATGGAGATCCACAAAACAGACTATAGTTGCTACTTTGTCAAATTGTGCAAAAATATCTACAATACATGAGCCGATGGAATAATACTTTGAATAAGACAAAATGTAACATATTTCAACATAACTCTTTTTACACACGATTTTCAACAAAGCAATGAAATACATGTTCAACGAATTTGTTCAAGTGACGATTTGGTATATTCTCAAAGTACCACCAATTTCAACATTTGAGAAGTCAATATACCAGAACCAGAATGCAACAAGTCTGAGACTTGAAATAATGTTTCTAAGAGGGAGAGAGACTTTGCTATTTTTTTCGTTAATCAAGTTTTTTATCTCATTGGATTTTTCTTGATAAGGTTTTTAATGAGATAGTTCCCATTTTGAGGAAATGTATTCTTTTTCCTTTACTAAGAATCTTTTTTTCCAATAAGTTTTTCTTAGTAAGGTTTTAACGAGGCATATCCATGATGAACATCACAGGCGGAGTGTTGTAAAATATTATTATATGTGGATGTCTTTATCCTAATTCAATAATATCTAATTATATATATGTTTCACGCGAAATAATTTCGAGTAACCTTTCGGCATAAATGCAAAAGATTGTTTAAAGGGGACAAGCAATTGAGGCGTTCTTGGTGAAGAACAGGGGCATGAATTAGCAATTGAGAAAAGAGTGGGAAGTGAAAAAAGGAAATGCAAATATATATATATATATATTAATGATCACCGGATGGTGATTTTGATTACAAAGTATCCTTGTCGAGGACGAAGGATTTCTGTGCAGATTACAGTGTAGAAAGGGGGGAAAAGAGTGTCAAGGTTAGGAGAAAAGCTACGATCTATGAACTACTGCTAAGAAATTAGGGAAATAAAGTGAAAAGAAAAATGTGGTGGCGTACGCTAAGCTTTCGTGAGACTGCTGATTGCTGGCTAGGGGACTTACGTGAGTCAGTAGGAGTGTTAGTGAACCACCTCGAGTTTAGCCCAGGAGCCCTTTATTTATAGAGTTTCAGGGCTCTTAACTGTTGTTAACCGTCTTCTCCCAACACTTCGACGATTATCACTTTGATCCGTCGTGGCCTGCATAACTCAGGCTAGTTATGCTTGCATGTGTGACACGACATGTAGTGGTTTCCTTCATCACATTCCTTAGCGGTTGTGCCACTTCTCTGAAGTTGGGAGGTTACTTTCCCTCATGGCCATGTCAGATGGGAGGTTATCTCGTGTTTAAATTTGTTAACCGTTCCCTCCATACGACTGACTTGACAACACGATTTTCCGCCAAGTCTTGAAATGAGTCGCAATGTTTGCCTTACGTAAGCCCACTATCAAGATGTGATCATGACCGTTCTTCTATGAACTATCATCTTTGCGACCGTCTTGCCTTGATCGTCGAACTATTGTGTCAACGTCTTCCTTAACTAGTGACCCCTAAGTCACCTTGACTTCTGTCGCCACTTGGTTCTTGTCGTGACAAGTATTCCCTCGTGATCACTTTCTTAGTAAACCTTTGGCAACTTTTCTGTCTCCAATTAACTATTGTCACGAGAAGTCTTCTGTCGCGACCCATATTTTAGTGAGATTAGACGACTTTTCTATCGCCAATTGCTACTAATATTCATGTTGCCAATGTCACGCGTCACCACTACTCCTTCTCGATGCCGACTTTTAGTAAAAAATTCCCTTCTAACCATACCGCAAATTTTGGCGACCTAACAATATGTGTGTGTATTATAGAGATTTGATGTGATCTTATGTATTCTTACCCTTAAGTTATAAATAAACCTTTAGGTGTTCATTGTATAACACACCATTGAAATGATCAATAGAATAAAACTTAATTTCTTCCTTTTCTATTATTTCTTTCTTCCATCCCTACTACTTTTCCTATTATTTCGCAACAAAATAATAATAATAATAATAATAATAATAAATAAATAAATAAATAAATAAAAAATTCTATCAAGAAACGGTAGAATCAAATCAAATGAAATGGGTATGCTCAAAAATTAGTAAGGTTTGGCTAGCTTGTGTTAGCAGTTCGCTGCTGGGATTCATTATGTGGCTTTGTCCACAAAGCTACGATTCGCAATCTAAGAATGCAAATTAAAGTTATTTATGGGAGGAAAATTAATTAAATAAAATTTAATAAAATAAACAAATAAAATTTAATAAAAATAAATAAGTTTTTTTTAAAAAAAACCATAACATCCAAGTGTAAAATGATAGGCCCGAATTGAATCTGATCCCAACTGCAGGGAAGGGATATATGCCATGAGAATGCCTTTGCGTCAAGAAACTGCTCTAAGAAAGAACCCACTATAGACCTTCCATTCCAACGATTTGAGTTTTTAAATGGAGGATCAATATATGCTTTCACAAAGTTAATTCAATTGTTTTAATGAAATTTGAAAAACCAAAGAAATACCCTGGATTTTAATTGTTTTGGACGTGTGGTGTAGGTTTTAACTTACTTCTAAATTCTAATAAAAGGTTGTCATATTAGTTAATAAATTAAGATTGGACTCGGGGGGATTTCAACTTGGAGTGATGCGTGTAATAAAAAAAAAATTACACCAATTTGTATATATGCATGAATAAATATTTTAAACACAGATAAATAAATATTATAAAATTGATGAACAAACATTTTCATGTACAGAAGCGAGATAAAACAAGATCTCTGACGTATTAATAGTCAAAAAGTAACTGTCGCACTCTTTTTCGTGCCCCCATTCACACACTAAAAGCGTACACCTACGTTCTCTCATAATAAACATTACAAAACAGATGAACAAAAATTAAAGAACAAATAAACAAATATTATCAAACAAAAAAAAAAGATAAAATGAGACCCATACCAATTAAATAGCAAAGAATAAACATCGCACTCTCTCTCATGCTCCCCCACCAACTCTTGCATAAACAAACATTACACCACAAATAAAGAATTACAACACTCATAAACAAACATTACAACATACATAAATAAATATTATACTACACATGAACAAACATTACACCACACAAAAAGAAGACGTAAACAACCATTACTTCACTCATAAATAAACATTATATCACACACAAACAAACATTTTACCACACTAGAATATTACACTACAAATAAACAAACGCTACATCACTTAAAAATAAACATTATAACATTCGTAAACAAACATTTCATCACACTGAAATATTACACTACAAAGAAATATACATTACATCACTTAAAAATAAACATTACAACACACATATAAATCAACTTTACACGACATCAAAATATTACAAAACATAGAAAAAAACATAGATCAAAGAAGAATGTCATCGTTCATGTTCTCTATAACGTCTTTTAAAGAAAAAAAAAATGAAAACAAACAAAAAATGGCAAAAAAATGAAAACAAAAAAAGCAAGAAACAGGGAAAAAATGAACAATAAAAAAGAAATGGAGAAGAAGAATAAGAGCGGAAAAAAAAATTTGGAAGTGAAAAAAATGAAAGGAGGGTGGGGAAGAAGAGAAAAGAAAAACAAAGAAGAAGGTGAGGAAGAGAAGAAGATCACGTGAATGAGGGAAAGAGGGGAAATGAGAGAGAAAATCAATATTTAATGTTAGTGTATAATTGGTGTACACTCTTTTAATGTACACATAACATTTTTCTTCTGCTTGGACCTACGGAGTAGGTTTTATTCAAATTAATAAATTCAAGTATAAACTTACATGTGGAAGCTTTTGGGCTTTTCTTCTACCAAAGAAAAGTTTGTGGGCGTTTCTGAAATAGTGATTCTTGGGTGGCACTAGGGGCACCATACCCCCAGTTAAAATAAATGTAATTTAATATTCTATTAACTTAAAAATTGTCAAATAATTTTAAGAATGTTGATAATGATATCTTAATTTATATCTGGTTACATAGTTTTCTTAATTTTTATTTTCGAAAACTAAATCTCGAAATTATATGATTATTTACCGTTCTTTTAATTTTTTTATTTCAAATTTGGGGATTCAATTTTTTAAAATAAAAATTAAGGAAACTATACAACAAAACATAAATTAAGGTATCATTGTGAATATTTTTATGATTATTTGACAATTTTTAAGTTAAAACAATGTTAACTTGTGTTATTTTAAATGGGAGGTATGGTGCTTCTAGGGGCACCAAAGAACCCGTCGAAATAAATGACTCTTAAATGATGGAGAGGTTTGTATTCACTGTATTAATTCTAATATTGTAAAAGTGACCTCAATTTTTTTTTTCTACCTGGGTGATGATCGCTTGACTTTGTCAATCTAATCACCTTGGGCAACTATTCCATCATGTGTTCCCTAAATCCATTTTAATATTTGAGATAGAGATCACTGATTTTGTGTATGTGTGTTTTTTTTACACACAACCTATTAACTCAATACCAATAGAGATGTCATTTGAGCTAATGGTTCTTGACAAAATTGATCTCAATTTAGTCGTAAGAAAACTCTTTCACATTAATTCAGTTCTAACACTTCGAATCAATATTAAATTCATCCCATACAAAAGTGTTCTATTAAATCAAATCTTGCTATTAACCTCATAGTTTAGTGATTGAATTAAAGAGCCATGTTCAACTTCCTAGTTGGACAAAATGTATGACCCACACCTTTGTCAAAAAAATAAAAATTAAATCTTCGATCAAATTATCTCTTTAGAGTTATATTGATGTCAAATTTTTTTCAAGATCAAACCGACATACATTTTAAATATTAGATTAAAAATAAAATTGGCTTTTAGAATAATAATGATGGAAAGGCTTACAAATTGTATCTATATATGTCATGACACAAACTCGGGTCCATGTATGATACGTTAAGTGGACTAGGCAACAAACCTATCGGACCATTATACTAAATCTGATATACAAGTTCATCTTCAGAACAAAACAAAAAGTTCATCGTTTGCGGTTACATATTTATTTTACGTTACTAATTTTGTGTTTTACCTTTGTATGTTTTTTTACTGTTCAAGTTAAAGCCTACTTTGTTAATTGCTAATCTTCTTTTAGTTTTGAATTAAATCACGTTTCATTTGTAAAGAAAGTAGGGGAAAACTGGGAAAACAGAACTTGAACAAATTGTTCTACGGTACGAACACTCGACAAGTGCCAGGGGCTCCAACCTACGCTTAGTGACTATGTTGCACAGATATCAGTACGGCACCGTTACTGGGTACGGGTACAAGATATAATTTTTTTTTGAAAATGGTGATTCTTGTTGGATGCTACTTTGAAGAAGAAGGAGAACGAGGATATTGTATAGAATGTCACATCCCAAAGACAAGGGCACTGGAAAAGAAGAGGAATCAAAGGGGGCGTGGATTGAAAGAGGAGGCATAGAGGATTGAATGAAAANGCTCCAACCTACGCTTAGTGACTATGTTGCACAGATATCAGTACGGCACCGTTACTGGGTACGGGTACAAGATATAATTTTTTTTTGAAAATGGTGATTCTTGTTGGATGCTACTTTGAAGAAGAAGGAGAACGAGGATATTGTATAGAATGTCACATCCCAAAGACAAGGGCACTAGAAAAGAAGAGGAATCAAAGGGGGCGTGGATTGAAAGAGGAGGCGTAGAGGATTGAATGAGAAGTTAGGGGATTACATTTGTTTACTAAGGTCTGATTAGTAAATCAAACTTAAAAAATTAATCAAAACGATGTAGTTTTGACCAACTGGTGTACTCGCACTATACCCCGCCACACCTATTCTATTTTTTTTATAAAAAAAATAGGGATACGTACCTAGCCGTATTCGGGCGTACTCGTACTGGTACGTACCAATACAGGTAATTTTTTAAAAATTGGAATACCCATGCAATATAGCTTAGCGATGAAGGAACTCTTTACTGTACAAACTGATTAAAGAAAACCTTTAGCGTATTCAATTAAACAAACCACAAGATGAAGCAATAAAATAAACCAGGAACCTGATACTGCTTTAACCTTCATAGGTCCTTACGTGACCTACGATTTTGTGTATGCCGGAAGTATATTTTAGTTATACCATTTGGAAATCTTATACTGTGTGTTCAGGTTTAAACGTAGTTTCGGTTACTTACAGTCGAAGGGACAATTTTCCTTAACTATGTCTCTGTGATTCCGCTAATCTTAATTGACCCTGAAAAGGATCAAATAACAAATTTGGTTATAACATTTATTGTGAGATGAATTTAATCTTCTAAAAGTTTTTTACGTTAATTTAATTCTAATATTTAAAAATTTGACATTAATTTTATTGATAATCAAATTTTTTTCAATTTCGTTCACACAATGATCACATTAAATTAATGTTAATTTTAAAGTATTAAGATTAAGTTGATCTCAATTATTTTTAGTACAAAATTGATATAAAGTAAAAGTATTATAATTAAATTGATGTGAACTAATTTTTTTAAGATCAAATTGATGTGTGTGTTTGGACTAACTTAGGGTGCATTTGATACATTGCCTCCAAGATTAGCAGGAAATTTGGATTAACTTATAGGATGATTACCATTTGTTATATTATTGATAATGTTAAATTGTTATGTTTGATATGCACAAGTCATATAATTGAAAATTTATATTAACTTGTTTGGTATATAAAAAAGATTACGAGCTAATACACATTCCTTATTATTATATTTTTATTTTATTATTTTTATTTTTATTGTTATTATGATTATTATTTTTTATTAATATTATTACTTTTATTATTATTTCTATTTCTATTAATTTTTATTATTACTACTTTTATTATTATTATTATTTATTATTATCTAGAGGTGGTAATCTAGATAGACAACTCTCATAGAAGTAACTCACATTACTACTTTGAAAGCAATGTGGATTACCCGAGTAATCCATCTTTCTAAATCTTCCTCCCTTCCTACCACATTAGCCTTCCAAGTTCGGAACTGTAGCTATGTGCTATTCAAAACTTCAATGATGTATAATTTATTATGAAAAATATTTTGCGTACAACTTAAAATCTGTTAACTATTGTACGACTCACTCTCTCTAATATGTGTTTCTTCTATTTTTTTTTCTTATTCTTCATTTTCTCTCTCTTCTTCCCCAATCTTACATCATTTTTTTTCGTTTTCATCTTATTCTTTATGAATCCAAGAGTTTTCATTTTTCGTGTGATAGCCCAAGTCACAAGGGCCTAGTTTGGTTTCGGAGAAGCATTGCAGCACCCAAAACGCGCTCCAACGCGTCGAAAACAGTGAGATGCTCCAACGCGCCGCTAGTGATCAGAAACCTTAATCCGTGCCTCTTGGATATTTTGGGTTTTTGACAATTTATTAAAGTTGTGATATATGAAAAATTTTGTTGTTGAGAATTGGAAATTCTCTTGGTCATTATTTTTGTCAATAATTAAATTTTAGGATTTGATTGTGATTAACAAAAATAGTAACTGAGCATTACAGTGATAACATGCATGCTTGTAGTGAGATAGTTGGATTGCTTTGTACAGTGTTGGTTAATTGGATGTGGTTTGTAATTTTTTGTCTACTCGAACTTGATTGTGTGCATTGTTAAAGTTGGGTTGTTCAGCCCAATGGAAACTTTGCACTTGTTGTTAACAAATTGGATATATACGCTGCTTTCTTTATTTTTAGGTAATCATGAGTGAGGCAGAATGGAGAGAGGACAATCATCGAAAGGGAGAGCACTAAAAGACAAGCTCCATACAACTTCTAGTTCCAAACGGAGGAAGTCGAGTCAAAGTTTCAAAGACACATCCAATATAGCGGGGTCTTAGCAAAGCGAGGCTTCATTCCCATACACTACTCTTGGAGTTGGTACAAGCAAGTATTGAGGACCACCATTGGTTCCACTTGATAGAAAAACTAGAAATTGCCACATATTCTTAGCTTGTGGCCAAATTTTATGCGAACCTACCTTATACAAACCCTAATGAACGGATTAAGCTTCGAGGCTAGTGGGTAAATTTTAGCCCCATAACAATCAACAATTTCTAAAATATTTCTAATGAAGATGAAGATGAGCACTAGACTTTGGTGTGCAGTTCCTCTCAAAACTAGTTAAATGCAATGTACAATGTGATATGCCAAGAGGGACTGACTGGGATATAAAGCCCATCGGCAAAGCCAAGAATATGAAGATGGGAAATTTAAACGACGAGGATAGAATATGGCAAAAAATTGTCAACCCCAGGTTAAAACCCAATAGCTACACATGAACCTTTCCAAAGAAGACTTGCACTTTTCTCTATTGCTTAATGGCATGAAAAAGTGTCAATGCAGGAAGGGTAATTTGAGATTACATGAACAAGACCTACAATGCAACCAACACTCTTGGGTTTCATTGCCTGATCACCACCAAAGCCATTGTAGCAAGCATCACACAAATGGAAAGGGAACCACTTGCAGGCCATGAGGAACTGATAGAGAAACAACCTCCCCTTCCAACTCAAGACCCCTATGGGATGAATGTTCTACAAAAATAGATGTTTCTACTAGAGACCAGACAGGATTTCATGGGGCATTACCCTTCCAACTAATTTCTAGCATGACATACCCTTGGTGAAATGATGCGCTTCCTAGCGCCAGCTAACATAAGGGAGCATATGCCATCACTGCCCCCATGCCAGACATTGGTGACTTCTATTCACATGGGTGAGGGCAAGAACAACAACAACCACAACAGTGACAACTGCAAAACCATGACTCAGGCAATGAGAAAGATGACTGGAGGTAGTTTATATTCATGTTGTGTGTGTATGATCAATACTAAGTGATATTCATATTGTTTTGTTAAACCTTTAAAAGATCATGATTAGGAAAGAGTTTGGTGGGAGAAGACTTATGTTAAGGAAAGGTTTTGGCTAAAGACAAAACTTGGTAGTTAAGATGTCCATTGTGACACACTTCTCTTACCTGGGAACCTCACTAAGCATGAGATCTTAATCGACCTTTATTTTTCCAAGATAAAACACTTAAAGATATTAAGTCATGTTATGCTATCAGTATAAGGATTATGTTATCATGTTATGTTATTTATTTAAAATTGTTTTCATGGGAGTGTATCTAAGTCAGCAACAGCCTACGTTGACCCTAGTATACCTTGTGCGATCGTAAAATAGAATAGGATTCATGTAGATTAGGGAAAAACTGCAAAGCCCGGGCATAGTATCCCATGATGCTCGGTGTCATGTATCATGTATCATGTCATGTAGATTAGGGCAAGACCGTAAAACCTGGACATTTCAGGAATAGCTAAACCATAATGCTCGAAACATCTATCTAGAGAACTCCTCAACTAATTTATGTTTTCAAATGTTTTTACGTACTATTTATTATTATAAAAATGTTTTATGCTTGTTATATATAATGTATTGCATTCGCATGTCATCATTTTCAAAGTGTCCCATGTCGCCGTGCAAACGGCCTCTCGCTGAGACTCTCCCCAGAGTTCTCACCCCTCACTTCCCCATCCAGTTACAGGTTATGAAGCAGCGTAGTAGAGCATGGAGTTTATGGTCAATGTAGCGACATCAGAATCCAAGAGTTAGAAGTTCAACTTGAGGTAAAGCTACCTATAGGAATTGTTAGTTTATTTTTATTTTGTAATCGAGTTATGTCTAGAGTGGTCCAATTGTATACAGGCATGATCCTCGAGCCAATCACGTATTTTATCATGTATGTTTATGTTTAATGTAAAAAAGTTTATGTTTATTCAGAAATGAAAGGTTTTATTTGTATTATTTAAAGTTAAAATGCATGTTTTTACAGAAAAACATTCCAGAGGCTTTTGAAATGGGAACTAGTCCCTTATGTGCCAGTCACATCCCTAAGTTGGGGTGTGACAAATTCCATCTCTTTCTGAGTGGATCACCTCTTGGAGGTGTCTTTTCCGGGTGGATTTGGTTGTTCCTCTGCCCGCAAATCCCCCTACGATGGTATTGATGACCCTGTTGGTCTCGAGTCTTCTAGCTGGCCTATTAGTTCTGTCGGCCCTATCAGCTCAATCAGTCCTCTCTTCCGTGGGATTATTGGGCCTGCAATTATCTCTAGGGGGTGTTGTCATTCTTGATCTTTGTCCTCTCCTCGTCTTTTTTGGTTCGTTAGGATGTACCTTTCTAGTCGCCCGCTGCATACCCGTTTTTCTACCTTATCCTTTAGGTCGATACAGTCTTCCGTGTCGTGACCGTATAACTCATGGTACTAGCAGAACCGTATGACCGTATGTGCTTGGGCTTGGGGAATCCGTCAATGTGTTGTATGTTTCTGTACAGTTGAGTGAGAGAGATCGTGAGGGGTGTATAGGAGATTTGTGGGGTCCTTTTTGCCGTGAGCTTTCCACAGGGTCCCTTTGTAGATCGCCCTTTACTGCCTTTATTCCATTTTCTTGGAACAAGTACTCTTCTGTCTCTTTTGTATCTCGATGAGGCTTTATGAAGGTCACTTTGAAAGGTTCTTGGAGAATAGACTTCCTCTTTTGAGGCCGTTGGTAAGACCCATGAGGACCACTTACAGCTGTAAATCTTCTACCTGTGCGCATTTCTTATAGAAACGATCTAAATATTATCAAAGCGTCTCGTCTGTTTTCTTGATCACCCCCAAGAGGCTTACGGCCGTCTTGGGCTTCGTTCTTCGTGTGGTGAGATTGGTGATGAACTTTTTCGCTAGTTCGTTGAAACAACAGATGCATTTTGGAGGCAATGCGTTGAACTAGTTGAAGGCACCTTTTCGCAATGTTACAGGAAAAGATTTGCATTGGATGGCATTCATTGATCTGTCAAGATCCATTCAATGACCGAATGCGTCTAAGTGGTGTTGTGGTCTGATGTCTCATTGTACGACTCCATACCAGTAGGTGGGCAGAATTCATACGCGGAGATTGCTGCTAAGATATCATCGAAGAAAGGGTGGGTCTTCTTCCCTTTCCCGGTGGCCTTTTTAGGTGCTGCTCGATTTATGTCTATCGTTCGGCACGTAGGGTCCGTGGTGGACCCTTAGGCGGATTCAAAGACTTGCTCCTCCGTGGTGTTGTGTGTTGGGTGTTGGCCTTCCTCGTGGTTGATACCGCCGAGGTGGGGATTCTTTTTTTTATCTCGCTTCTAGGCCTCTGTCCATCTCCCATCGACCTCTTCTCAGGCTCTCTTAGCGGTTTCGTAGATCTCAGCATCATTCTTTCGCTGCTCACTGTATTGTTGGAGTTGTTCGAGGGTTGCTTATAGTTGTTGGATTTTTGTCGCCTGATCTCGTACCACGATGGCCTAGTCGGGTGCGGGAGGCAACTCTTCCTCGTTGCCTTGTTCCGTCGCCTGCGGCTGATCGTGTGGGATCTCTTTCTCTGCTTGGATCTAGTTATTTGTGATTGGATGGGCGTAGCTGATGGCAGACGCCGCTCCTTAGTGGTTCTCCATCAACGTGACGGCACGGTAAGTTTTCCTTGTGAGCTTAGGTGGCATTTGGGATCGTCACGAAGGAAATTCGTCATCCGGAGGTGTGGTAAGCCGTAAATCCCCACAGACAGTGCCAATGTATTGAAATAATGCTCTAGTGACTCTTTGAGGACTCCGAGTTTCCTTGGTGGATCCTTCAATGGGCTTCGCAGTGGTGAGGGTACCTGTAAGCACTCTGATGACCAAGTAAGGGATTTTATATTATTAGGGGTTTGATATCAAAAAGGGTTTTGGTTCATACCTAGTGATCCCAAGTCCTTTTATGAGTGAGGATCGGCCTTGGGGTTCGATGGGGTAGTTCCCAGGAAGATCTCCGCAGTTAAGGATTTCCCTCGCGGGTGCCAAAGATCTCTCCGGAGATCTTCCCATGATTCTCAGTTCTGTTATGAGATTTCCATTTTGAGGAGCAGTGGGTTGGGTTGACAGTCCACTATCCGTTGAGCCCAATCCAGAGGCCCATTTGGGCTAGTCCGTAACAAAAGTGACTCTACCCAAGCTCTTCGTTTGCCAAAGCTTCGGACTCCTCGTTTCCATCTTGTGAGTCCCGTTATTGCTGATATCTGTGTTCTTCTCCACAGGGGACTAGTGTACCGTTCCGCAGATGTGTTAGTCAATCTGGATCACATTATGGGACAACCCTCTTGCAAAGCTTCTTCATATCATAGTTGAGGACTCAAGGGTGTTGGGCCCGTGGTTGCTTCGTTTTTGTTTCTCTCATATTACCAAAAAAATATAAAACAGCCTGCACTCTTCAAAACTGTGATGTACCCACCCCTTAATTTTCACTTGGTCCTAAATGACTCATGAAGTTGCGGCAGCGATTCTTTTTCCCCAATTCAGGTCCAGTTTTAACAGTACAAAACTCTACTACTAGCTTGGTTAAAAATAAAGGAGGTGACCAAATTCATCTTTTTACATTGCAATGGGACACAAGAAAGCGAGACGCGTAATTTAGATACAACGAAGAGAAGCTGTCAACTATATATATGTAAGGAGGACCACCACACAATCACTGACATACATAATCTCACTCACTCTTTCATTCTCAATGATATCAAGAAACTATACATGTACACAAGGGTTAAGCTTTTCATGGAACCCCCCTCCACTGCTCATGTTTAATTCATTTTTTTTAAATTAAAAAATAAAAATAAAATAAAAAGGACTCCTAAGACTATCCGTATGTGAATAACGAGTCTTCAAATCTGTATCAATTGTGGAATGAGCTTCAAAAGAAAAGACAGCTCTTGCTGCGAGAATTGAGGCTTAAACTTCCCCGTCCCTTCAGCCACACCCTCTTCGCCAACAACGTTGCTATTTGTTGGCTTTATCATATCCGCAACCACCTGTGTTATTTCTTGGACGAAATCAACAATCACCCCATCAATTCCCATCAGATGTTGCACATAAACAGCTTCAGGAACATTGCTGCAAGCAAATGTCAAACCATAAAAAAATCAGTAACCAGAATACTATGTATACGCATGCATAATCAGGCAGAAAACAGATAGGAGAAAACAAGCATACTTTAATTTGCCATAGGTAAGGAGAGAGAGATTGGACTCCTTGATCTTGGTTGCAGCTGCAGGGTTTCTAAATACTCCTTTGATCTCAGAGACAATCCCTTGCAAACCATTATCCAAACAGAGCTTCAAAGCCTCCTCCAAGGAGTTCCTTCTTACATCATAATAGTTTTCACATCCTCCATTTGTCAAGAAAAATACCTGCCAACATCAATCGTCAGATTAAGATCTCGACTTCAAAGGAACAAAACCAGCCAAGGAGCAACAATGTCTTCTTCAAAATCACGAGCAACCAAACAAGAAGGAGACACTTACAGGGTAGATGCTCTGCAATTGCCGAAGGAGTATAGCTGCATCTGGCTGAAAGCTTGAGAAGATTATAGGTCTATCCTTGGCATAATCAAACACAATCTGCCACCCCACAATGTTCATCGAGTTAATAATACTAATCAAAATTTTGTCAAGCAGAATTCACATTTTTCTCAACATTTCTTGTGTACGCGTGCATATGCACATGGGCGATGTACCTTCAAGATGGCCTGGAGGACATGGACAAGATGGTCTTGCTCGTAGACGATGTGGTCATCGAATTTCAGCTCAATGTTGAAACCCAAAGAGTGTTCCACTTTGGCGAAAGCTTCTTGGAGCGTGCAGAGTGAGTCATCTTGTTCAACGTCCCACTTCACTATTTTCCCGTCCTTTGTTTTCCTAAGCAACACTTTCCCTTCCATGCCAGCCTCTCTTTGATGACCGTAGGAAAGGAACTCGTTCAGGGTCAAATCCGGGATTCTCTTCTCAAAAACATTGCCCTGAGAGAGAGAACAAAAAGAAACCCCCCAAATGCGACTTTCAGAACCAATAATAAAAGAAACACAGCGAAGAAGAACAAAAAAAAAGATATGAGGGTTTTGGCATGAGGGCTTACATTCTCTTGGGAGAGGATGAAGTCGTCGTGGAAAATGACCGGGCAGTCATCTTTTGTCACCTACAAAAACGCATTTTTGCTTTAACCTTTTCTGTCTTTTTTTTCTCTTCATTTCACCTTCAATTTTTTAAGCCAAATCAATTTTTTTTATTTAGGAGAAAAAAATGCCCGCAAAAAAAAAAGGGGCAAAAAAACCAGGTAGACAATCAGTACCGATTCAACTGAATTGCACAAAGAAATTCAAAGGACACAATCAAAGAGCAAAAGAAAAAGTCGTCTTTGTAAGGGAAGAAGACCAGTTCATTTTCTTTTAAAAAAGGAAAAAATGCCCAGAAATATAGCTCGGCTTTCCTTACAGAAAATGCCACGCGGCGAAAAGAGGGGGCAAAAATGGAAACCAAAAGTGTGTGGGATTCATCAGTCCTTGGATTGGAAGAAATACGCGGCGACGGCACGTCGCTCGGTGCCGGGCACAAAGAACACGAGTCTAACTTTGCGATGGTCTTTTATTTTTATTCTTTATTTATATTGTCCGATTCTGTTCTTAATAAAAAAAGAAGAAGAAAAAGATAATAATTAAAGTTTTGTAGAAAAAGTAAATACCTGAACGTCAAATTCGATGAAATCGAGTGGGAAAGTAGCTGCGGCGTTGAAGGACATGATGGAGTTCTCCTTGATGGCTCTCATTCTCCGATCCGACGACTGCAAGACGTTCATGCCGTGTCCCCTATGCCCGATCACCAAAAACTTTGGCATCTTCAACCCGCCTCGGCTCATCTCCACCTCTGTATAAATTAATAAATACATGAATAAATTTGAACTATCTTCGATAATATTCTGCAGCTGCACCAGCAGCAGCAGCAGCAGCAACAGCAGGTAAAAATCGTTCGATCTTATGATAAAATAAAAGAAGATTTACCGTTGGAGAAGCGGGGGGAGCAGAGGGAGAGAGAGGCATTCTCCTGGACGATATCGAGGGAAGGGACGTCGGAGACGTGAACGGCCTTGAGAGCCATTGTTGTGTCAGAGAATAGAGATAGACAGAGAGAGAGAGAGAGAGAGAGAGAAGAGGGGGGTGGGTACAGGGAATTTGTGCAGAGAAGCGGGTTTGTATTGCTACGCTATTTGATCTGAGGGGACATTGGGTTGGGTGGTATTTATTGGTGGGGGTAACAAGAGGGAGAAAGAAAGGGGTAACGGGATCTCCGCGTCGAATATTCTCACTCCTAATGTCATATGCTTTTGGATATTCCTTCTCCTATTCCTATTCCTAAACTCGCCCTCAAGTCTTCTGTTCTAGATTCCTAATGTAATGTTCTCCCTCTTTCGCAATCTTTTTGGACCGTGACTAGTCGTCCTTTTTTTTATTTTCTACCAATTACGATTGATTACAAAATTACAAAATTACAAAATTTGAGCAACACGGACAACAAGCTTTTTGTTTGTTTTTTGACGTGGAGTGGACAGAATGAACGACTAATTAGGGCTGGATAAAAATTTCAAAAAATAAAATAATTAGGAGTGGGAACGACAAATTAAGGTGGATATATGATGATTGGTTTTAATTTAGTGAGTGAGAAAGGGTCTTGTCACGCGCAATGCATAGTTGTTTTAGAGAATTCAAACCAAGCAGAATGAAAATTTGAAATTTATAAGAAAAAACAGCTCAGATTAGCTTTTTATTTCGCACAAAAATAAACGAATACGACTCATCGTCCACTTTTTTTATAGAAATAAAATAAAGAGAGTAGGACTCATCACAATGTTTATTCGTGCATTAGTATAATTCGAAACATTTAACAAATAGTTTCACAACAATAACCAGAAGATTCTACGACAACTGCGTAAGTTCTTTGAGTTTTATTATTATTATTATTATTATTATTTAATTGAAATGTACTTGTGTAGATAAATTTTATATTATCATTCAATTATATATTGACAAATTAGTAAATATGATTGACTATTACACTTATTCTTTAAAAAGGCATTTAAACGAAATGAATTAATTGATCGACTGCGTAAAAAAATTTATATTATCATCACATCAAAATTAAACTCATTTTTTTTTACCTAATCCTTCAATCAGCAACCCAACATATAAGAGTAAAAGGATCAAGTTAGTCCCTAAACATAGTCCTAGACTTCTCCCTAATAAAAATAAACACACATGTTAATGTTTAAAAGATTTTGTTTCTCACGTTAATTCTTCCGTCTAGTTACATCATAAAGGCATGTGATAGGGTTATTAACTTGTCATTTTCTCTCTCTTCTCTCTCCTAGTCACTCTAAAACTCAAAAAACTATTGTTTAGGACACAACCAAAATGACATCATGGGACCTATGAGGCATTTTTTTTTTCTCATGGGCTAATTAGGGTAGCGCAACTTTTCTTAGGGACTTAGTTGAGTACTAACTCTTCACTTTAAATTTTGGAGGAGTATGATAGGTGATGATGTTGTGGGGCTGGGTGGTGATGTGTCACGACCCAAAACTTAGTCGTGACCACACATAGAACTATTGGATCTAGAGAAGCTCGCTAGCTAGTTTAAGCATCAAATTAATCCCATTTATAACAATATAAAGATAATTAATAAATAAGTTTGCATATTAATAATGATAATATTGTTAACGGTTTACAACCATAAAATGTAACTGGATAATTAAATGATGTCTATCGCAAAATAATAATATGGAAAATCTTGTCTTTAACTCTCTTGTAATAAGTAAGTAACTATCTTGTAATAAATAAGTAACTAACAAAAAAATACAAAGATAAATTAGGAATAGAAAAGTTGGTTATCAAAAAGTACAATTCCATTTTATATATTTCAATTTTGTCTCTTAGAATATTTATTGTGAGAAACAAGAATTAATCTCTTCACGTACTGAGGACTCATTTAATGGAATAAATGTTAGTTATGAATTTTAAAGTTAATTCCTTTTTATTTGTAAATAGATAATAAACATATAGATAATAAATATACATATAAATATAATAATTTCTACATGTATTTTTTTCTCTAAATTAATAACATTTATGTGTGTGTTAATATTAGTTTATCTTGTTCCGTTTTTTTTGGTAGACATTTATCATGTTCCTTTGAAAAGGAGAAAACCAAAAACGAAATATTATAAGCAAAAAGGTGTCGGTGGTTGGAGTTGAATTGGCGTTCGTTCGTAAGGCGCAAGGGATAGGTGCTGCGTCACATGTGACGGTGCGGGTGCGAGTGCGAGTCACGTGACCTGAGTAACAGTGAGGAAACGACTTTCCTTCGTGACAGCAGGTGCATGAGTACGACCAGACATGAAAGGCGGGTTTTGGGCTGTGACCATCGTTTCGGTCACAGCTTTACACTACGTGGAATTCTCCGAGCATCCCGGATTCCCTGTCATATCATATTATTTTTGATGTTCTGTTTTTGACTTGTACGATTTGGGTTGGAAAATTCTGAGATAAATCAATTATATATTTTTTCAGAAAATTTTGAAATGGGATAAATCAATTAAAACTAGTGACTCTGCAATGAGCTGTATGTAAAACAAGAATGCAATAATAAAGGCGTGGTGACGCAGCAGCACGTAGATGCCTGGTGATCGGATAAAGGAAGAACCGGATTCCAGAGTAGGCTCGTAGCCTAAAATTAACGGAAAACACGTTTTTTATAAAAAATAGTTCAGATTAGCTTTTTATTTCGCTCAAACATAAACGAATACGACTCATCATCCACTTTTTTTTTTATAAAAATAAAATAAAATTAAGAGAATATGACTCATCACAATGTTTATGCGTACATTAGTATAATTCGAAACATTTAATTAAATAATTTCACGACAACAACCAGAAGATTCTACGGCAAGTGCGTAAGTTCTTTGAGTTTTATTATTATTATTATTTAATTGAAATGTAGTTTTTTTAAATGAATTTTATATTATCATTTTAACTTTATCTTACTTTTAGACTTAGTTAGTTAAATACTCATTTGGAATATAAGGGATAGTTTTGAACTTTTATAGAAACTCATTTTAAAAAACACGAGCCATACATTGTAAAACATTAATAAGAAATAAGTCGTGCGAATGCACAAGGGTATGCATTGACACACATACATATACCACAACGTATATAAGTATATAATTGAATAAACTCACATATTATTATAAACATATATTGATATCACGAGTTCAACTAATTACAATAATATAACTCAACATCGCAAAGGGAAAAGCAATAGCGTAACAAATCACACAAGGACAAGATACAATGCAACGGAAGAGAAACTATGTCAAGCAAAGCATTCTTTCTTTTCTTGCCTCTTTTCTTGCCCATGTTTGGTAATAGTCTGCTCTCATCATTACGGTGTCCTGTAAAAGATTATTTTAGATAGGAGGAATATTAAATGGAGCATTGTACCATCTTCGATCATGAGTTTATTGTTGGCGAAAAGAAAAAATAATCCAATCGCACATAACACTGCATAAAAGAAGAAAAAAATTTCGTGAACCTCCTCCATTTTCGTTGACCAATCCAAACTGCATCAGCTCTTGTATAAGATGTAGAAATTGAAAAACCCAAGCTACAATCAACTTCACAATACAAAGATTAGAACCAGATCTGGACAAAAACTCAAGATTTGCAGTTAAAAAAAGGAAAGGGGATATGCATAATAGCAAGCACAGAAGTCGGGAGCCCTAAAATTGGATTATTTTACTTTGAGTGATTAAGTTGCAATAAAGGAAACTGACAGGGACTTGTGTGCATGTGTTACTTAAAACTATGCCCATGGCATAGATATAATTTTTTTTAGATGCACTAATTGTGCTTAAACTCCCTCGGCAAATCCGTTGCCCAGTTTCATATATCACATTCGACATATATTTGTTATTATTTATAGAGCCACAAACATTTAAAAAAATAAAAATAAATCATTCACACATCATTACCTTAATTTTTTATAAGAAACTTTTAACTGGCTGTAATCATCTTCTTAAAAATTTAGCGCTGGCACTTTTTTTATTTTGGAAAAAAAAAAAAGAGCCGACAAATGCAAGTGGGAACAATCCATATAATCATTAAAGAGGAAAATCATTGCCTTTTTAATTGCCTTTTTAAATTTCAACGGTTGTAATTTAATCATATGTTTAAAATAAAGAGTACTAAGTTCATGAGATACAAATTAATTATTCAACACAAAAAAGTAATAACCAATGGTGATACCCTTGAATTCTTCAACAAAATTAAAACAACTGGTCTGAAGTTGGAACTCAAATAACCAAGGTCTCAGTACCAGTCCTTTTTTTTTTCTTTTAACAGCATCCCTATAATTTCTCTCCTACCAAGAACATCTAAGCTCATCCCTCTAACATCCATTTGCATGTCAATTACAAATGACTTTAATGTTTCACTAAATGATGACATTGCTCAGCTTCATTTGTACATTTCGCCACATATGTTCTATTCACTTAAGAATTAAGTGCAACATGTCCATACATATATGTATTAGAAAAATCATGTAAACTTTTAAATCTCACCTTACACTATATATTTGCTTTCTAATTCCTTGCCACTAAACTTGGAATGGAAACTCACACCCACTTGAAGGAAAGTCTAGTTTGTTTATGCTAGTACAATATGATAGGCCTTCTGTTGAGCCCAGTGACAATAACAAACTAAAATAATAGCCCCACTCCAACACTGGTGACAAATAATGTACTAGAATCTTCATGTCTTAGTGGACAGGTAATCTTGTTTAGATAGGAGAAAAAAATAGAGAACTTTAACCCATGATCTTTAGCCATCCTTTTCACCATGGCAATAAATGTTGCCATGATGACAAATAAAAAAACACTCACAAAAGAAATAACATCTTCAATAAACTCTTCCTTGGACCTACTTAGACCACAGCCAAAGAACAGAGACCAGCTTTGGTGGCAGCAACTGATTGTAAGCATTAAAGACTGCTATCAGCCCACTTTGGTATATATGAGCTTATGCAAGAATCTAAAAAGAATTTGAGGGGCATTTTACATGAACAAAAAGATAGCACGAGACAACTACAAACACATGACAGTAGAATACTTGCAGTTCATGAAAGGGAAAATCAACTTTGGAAAATACAAATAAAAGAAAGCAATAACATCACAACTGCAAACCAGTTTGCATCCTCATCATGCCACCATGAACGGCCTTGCCTGGAGTGAACAAAGAAGCCAAGTATCAATCTACAATACATAGCATATAAACTGCATCATAAAACAGAAATACCCTTGCAAAAGGTTTGAATTCTGACCTAAGCACAGGAGGTTTTTCTCCTTCACGTTTGCAATAATAATAATAATAATAATTCCATGCAACTGGACAACAATGAAATTAAAATGAAAATTAAACTCCAATATTACTCATTTGCAAGAGCAAGAGGAATACATCACCATGTATAGGTATTTCATCAATATTATTAACCATGTTTCCAAGCTTGATGACATTATTCTTGAACAGTTTTTGAAATCAAAATATGCAATACAGATAAAGATAAAATCATAAGAATATTAATCCATATGATGAAGGGGAAAAAATTGAGTCGAACCATATCTTGAAAGGAAAAAGGAGTAAATTCATCAATTTCCTTCATTCTTTCTTATCTGAGACAAAATTATCATGTCAGACTTACTATTTAAAGGAAACCTACATTTTTATGAAACGCTTACGGATCAAAAATTGCAGGTTTAGACGTTTAATAAATCAATATCAATTGGTAATGATAGAAAACATACACAGAATCAATTTTTTTTATATAGAATACCTCCATCTCATCAAAATATTTTGAGAGCTGCATTTAAACTTTGCTCTTGTAAAAAAAGATGTTAAAGAAACAATACACAAAAGTTATCAAATCAAAGAAAGATAAAAAAAAATAATAAAATGTTTTGTTTAGTAAGAGGCAACAAGGGAGGAGAGCAGGGGAGGAAGTCATAAAGAGCAAGAAACAAACATGGCGATCGAGGCTTTTGGCAAGCATGAGGGAGTGTTGAGGCACTTGTTTGTAAGCTGCTGAGGAAGAGGGTTAGTTTCCCTTTGTTACGGGACAAGATTAAATCCTTATGGAGGTTGAAGGGTGGATATGATATTATGAATGTGGGGATTGGATACTTCATGGTAGCTACCAATAATGTGGGAGTTACGATCGATTTAGAATTCAAATTCGAATGGAGGGCGAATCAGTCCAGTCAGGTGAGTGCGGATTCTATGGGGAAAATGGCTCATGAGAATGGAAAGAATCAACATGATGGGAAGTGGGAGAATGTAATGCTAGGAGAAATGGTAGTGAGGTAAGGGTGGCTGCGGGTGAGACATCAACTCCACGTGCGAAGGGAAGAGATTTCGAGTTGCCAGCAATCCATCCTCTCCTAAAGCTCCTAGGGTGGTTGTGTATACTAGTAATAAAACATCTAACAACGGAATCAAGTGGGGAGTAGACACGGTGTTGTCCTAATATACATCATACATGACACCGGGCATTATGGGCTGTCATGTCCGAGCTTTACGGTCTTGCTCTAAATCTAAATGAATCATATTCTACTTTACGATCATACATAACATAATATGATAACATTAATTCTTTAACTGATACTGATAACATAACATGACTTATTATTTTTACATGTTTTATCTTAAAAAAATAAAGGTAGACTAAGATCAGTAAGTACCAAGTTTTGTCCTTGGCAAAACCTTTCCTTAAAATGGTTGACCGCTAACGAGCACTAAGTTAGGAACTAACAGGAGCGAAAAGTCTCATAAAAGTGACCTCTCAAACTAATTAGCAAGTTTAAACACTTATTAGAAGCCTCTATATATAGGCGTAAGAGGAGACCCCCTTAAGTTCTTGACGTGCTACGGCGCTCCCTGGGCACTGCTGCAGTCCCAACACCGCACCACTGCAACGCGCTAGCTTTCCTGTCTTGCATCTCGCGTGAGATGTGCCCTGCTTGGGTCGTGACAATTTTTTGCATGGTAAAAATAAGATTTGGCCTCAGCTTCTTAAGGAAATTTATTCTTTGAGTGGTGATTGACTTTTTGATGGTGGTGGCAAAAATCCATCGTTCATTTGGAAGTCAATGTCAAAGGCTGCAGCGTTCTTGCGAGATGGGTTTTGTTTGAGTATGAGTAAGGGTGACGGTTCCTTCTGGTTTGATTCGTGGCATTCTCTTGGTCGTGTCAATGAATTTGTTCCTTATTGTTCACGTTTCTGATACTCAAATCACAGTTAAGGATGTTTGGCGTGATGGTGAATGGAATCTTGTGTCTCTCTCTGTCCACCCCAATTGACACCCCAATATACTCTAATGCTTGGGTCCGAAATAGTTTGAATCATTCGAGCGAGGCGCTGGATTGTAGCGTTCTCTGGTGGGTGTGGCGTCATCGTAATGCACAAGTTTTAGAGTGTGGAGACTTGGACTCTCTACTACGTGAGCACTTGTATTTTTGCGGAGGCCGATATTCTTGTCAGGAATATGGGTACGTCGACTTCTTCCTTCATGGCACCTCGTTTGATGTCCCTTTTGTCTGATATGAAAATAACAAGGATTAAATCATCCTTATTGTAACTACACATAAAAGTCATTTTAATTAACATTACCCAAATGGTCACTTTTTACATTCACATCAACTCACTTCTAAACAAAACCAATTTTGACATAATCAAGTTGATGCAAATTGTTTTATTCAAACTCCAAACACACTGAACCAAATTTGCTTCAATTGGTGAAATACCTTTGTTCATAATTAAACGACTAGAGGGGAGACAAATTGATCATGATCCTTGAGGTGGAGGGTTATATTGGTAACACAGACTAATCAACCTGCATATGTATGGCTTCAAGTTATATGATACACAAACATCATACACAATCTTAATAAAGGTATACGTCGTGAGACTTTGGAAATATCCCAATAAGTTCATCCAAATTCACCCAACCACATTCAATTCAAGCTTCGGAGCTAAGTTAGCAAGAACAACTCCCAATTCTCCGAGCAACAGAGAGTAGAGTGTTATAGCAACTTTCACATATGCAAAGGCCAATTAGTTGACAAGCTTAATACAAACATCAAGAAGCAAAGAAAATCCCACTCTCCACAAACACCAAACAATTCCTTCCTACAGGCATAACGGCTAAAACAAACTTACAAACACCCTGCAAATGCTTACTACAAACCCCCACCCACATTGCACATAACAATAAAATTCGCAGTAGTTATACCACGAGAAATGCAATTGTTTTTTTTTGTGATGACTGCCAAATCAAATCCTCATGTCTCTTTTGGCCAGGTGGCTGCATGTTGCACAAGGACTATGTATGACGATTCTCGTGTGTCAAACTACTGCTGCTACCTACACCGACGCGATTTGGCTCCCCAACCCTGGCTGCCAAAGCAAGAACTTCAGGGGACATTTCCCAGCTTCCACTTTTTCTTCCCCAGCTAGATCGCCTAGGATGGAGTCCAGCACGGTCACCAGTCTCGTCAACTGTCCTCCTAATTTCAGGAGACAATTCACCCAATTCACCATCTTTTATAGTCACACGGTCATTGTTTAATTGACCTTCGGAATGGTCAATTCCAGCACCCATGTCCCCCCAGACAGTTTTCCTACCCATTTCTATGTCCTCCCCGGCTTTTCCCATGCTTTGGTTCATATAGCCTCCACCCACCGACCGAGCAGGTAATGCTGGTTCATTTGGCACTAATGCCCTGAAATTGTTTTTTGATGGAGGAACGCTGGTGCAGAATATCTCTTTGAAATTATTCAACACTCCTTTGTTATATGGGTTGGCTCGCCGATCGTATCGGTACCGGAAGTTCTCATAAGTAGTCTGCAAAAGTAATGGGCACAAATATCAAGCTGTGGACTCGTCTTAAAAGCTACCTTATTTTTAAAAGCGATATAAAAAAAAGCATTAATTACCTGATTAGTGCTTATCAGATATAAATGAAAGGCAGTGAGACCGCCAACAAACCACATTGATATGAAGGTGTAAATTATTAACACAATGGAAGCTGGAGTTTTGATCATTGCCTTCCAAATTGTTGTCTCCTCCCACTCCATAATCCTTCTAATATAGACCCAACAAAACGCGAATACATATATACAGAGTAGTGTAGTTGAGAAGACAAACATGAAGAAGAACCTATAATTACGCTGCAAGAATTCAGATACATTATACATTATGCGCGTTCAAGAATGGCATCAGAAAAGTAAACAGATCAGATCAGAACCAAAAAGATATTAATGAAGTATTCATTGAGTATGGAGGAAGACAACTCTGAGCTCGAGCAATCATCAAATGTGAACAAAAGAAAACTACATTTAAATTGCATGAGTTTAAAATAGACAAGGGGATAAAAACGGAAAGTTTATGGTGTAATTTTACAATATTACCATTTACTAAATCAAACTCATGAACACACCTTTGGAGAAAGGAACCAGACAAACAGCCCCAAATCTTGCTGACTATTGAAAAAATCCAGGGACACGGATTAGAAGCATAATGAAAAAGCATCTTTATGTTGTCCGAATTCAGTTCCATGTAAAACTTTTCTGAAATTTTTCATTAATGGAGGAAGGATTCCTATAGATGAAGGATTTCTCCATAGTCCATCCTACTTTTAGTAAATCACAACTCACTCACTCACTCCTAGTATCAACTCCCAACAGGTTGAGAACTTAAGAGACTAAAAATTCTCCTAGATTGACTATAAAGCATTTTTTAACTAATATAATTAGATTCTGAAGAAAAATTACGAAGGACTAAATTGAAGATAACTTTTCTATCACATAATTCAATTTCAGGACAACATACACCCATTAATACAACGTTTAAAAGCTAGGTTGCTCCAGAACTTCTGATGATTAAGCATTAGTATAAGAAACTTGAAAAACCATAAATATGGATCATTATGGTTTTGGTTCCTCTAAAATTTTTGTTTCGGCTTCAGTCCCTTTTTTTTTTCCTTTTTTGGTTTTAGTCCCTGTTGTTTAGATTTTGTGTTAAGTAATGATATTTATAAGGATCAAAAGAAGATTCTTAAAATATTTAGAAGGATACTAAAAACAAAATTTTTTGTGTCTATAAAGACTAAAAGCATATTTAAAATACTTAATAGGGATTAACATTTAGAACAGTAGAGACCAAAAACATAAAAATAAATAAATTAAAAAAAAAAATTAAGGGACCAATACCAAGAATTTTTTTTTAAAGGGACCCAAACCAAAATCACCTACATTTATAGGGACTAAAAGTACATTTAAGCCAAATTATATTTACCCCCAAATAAGAGAAACTACAAACCCCAGATACCATACCAACCTTTGGCTTGACCATGGAACAGGGTCAGCCGCCCCTTCTCCCTAAGGTAGTGTTGGGTTCATTTTCTCTTTTTGGTTTCAATTGAAAATTTTCACCAACATTACAAAAATACCACCTTGTTTTCACTTTGTTTCTTATTTTCAAACTTTCACGACAGAAACGGTGAAAACAATCATTTTGTAAAAATTATTACCAATTACTTCCCTAACATTTGAAAGTAGGAAACAGCATAAAACAAGGTAAGATTATATATCAATGAAAACACATCATCTGAAAGATGAAAACAGGAAACATACCAAAGGTAACCTGAACGTTCTCCCAAAAAAGAAAGATCGAATAGTGATTGACAGACAAAAGATCCAACTTACCAGTCCAATACACTGTCCAACCCAGGGGCAGTGATGATCAAACCGTTCTACACAGTTGTTACAGATTGAGCAGTGTGAGCATCGTGGAGGCCTGTAGAGCATGCAAGTATCACAATACTTGACTTTAACAGTGATTCCATTGACCTCAACTTCCTTGATGCGAGGCAACCGCAACTGAGGAGTCTGACCAGCACCAACATCTACACTATTATCAAAGCCTTCTGGCTCTGGAGGATGTGCATTGCGGGGGATTATGCCAGGATCTCGGCCAGATGTTAACAAAAGAAGAACTAAGTCCTGAAAAGATTATAACATCAACATATGCATAGTGAAGAAAATTGGTGTATAAATTAATGCCTCCAACTTTTTATGAGAAAATTTCCCAACAATAATATAGCAAAACATAGAAAGACAATATTTCTAAACAAAACTGTTTCACTTTGGCAACTAATAAAGCCAAAGACCCACATAAAGAACTAACATGAACAATCTTACGTGCGTGCCCATAGCTTGGAGCATTTTCACTCTATGATTTGGCCAAAAGCGAGAATAGTAAAGTTTATTGCAGCATGTGGTATGTTATATCAGTGGGTGTTAGATATGAACAATGATCAATGATATTAGGCCAATAGGCTTAGACATGGATTCCACTAGCTCATTAATATTATGATTGTGTTAGATGCACAGACATAAAAGCTTCACAACGGCTATGGCTAGTTTTTGTTTTGTTTGGCGTGAACCACTCATGGTTTTATTTCATTTAGAAGTGAAACAATTGTTTCTTGCTCACTTCAATTAAGTGTGTGTGAGATTCAATACAGAACAACACTTCTTGTGATTCTAATAAAAATGGATTATCACTGCAATTGTAGATGCAGAACGTAGGGGGGAAGAAAACTTTTCTTGTTCATCTAAATGAAAGAAAATGACTCACGTAAACGGTGAATACAACAGCAGCAGCTGTTATGCTTATCCCCCAGTGATCGGAAAAATCATCCATTAGTTTTCTGGCAACAAAGACGCAGAAACCTGCGACGGGAGCAACAATAAGGAAAATTGTCAATGCCAGTGATCTCACATCTGGTCCGAATATGAATCTGCCCTGAAGAAAAAATTTCTGCAAAAAAAGGAAGAGAAAAAACAAATAAGCATCTCCACAGTTGCAAAATGGCTAGACAGTGCAACATATTTCAAATAATAAGCATCAACGTTTACTAAAATTTTCCTGTTAAACATAAATGCTAACAAATAAACTATGACAAAATTTGAAAAGTATGTCTAGACTTTACCCCCCAAAGACCAAAAGGATAGAGACATTGAAGAGAAAAGAAGCAATATCATTCGAAGTAGAGGCCCAAGGGGTAGTGACAATGAATTTGCACAGACCATCAGAAAATTGCTACTCGTCGAATTTTTTAGAATTCAACATTTATTCTTTGTCCTTCTTTAAACTTAGAGTAGAAAGAGAAAAGTTATATGATTGATTTCATTTCTGCCCGCTGCTTGTGCATTTAAAATAAAATAACACATAAATTACTAATTCAAGTTCATTATAGTTATGAGAACTCAACAGATGTAAGTTCCCAGCAACTTACTCTCCAGATGCACCCCAAAATGGCAGGCTTACGAGAGAAAGAGAAAATGTTATGGGAAGTGACTGACACGAAAATTATTTGTGATTCATAAGATATCTCCAAAAGGGTGGGTGGCAGAGGGAGTGGGGAAATCCATGTCAGCAGTAATAACTAATAGCTTCCACTGTGTTCGAACTTCAAAGCAAGTGAAGCTTTCGAACCACTTCGTTAACAGTTAGAAAGCAACAGAAAGGTTAATATCTGGTACTAATATCGTACTCCAAACAAAACCTACTAAATGGCACATCAATCAGCTGTAACAAAACTAACTGATGTCGCCATTTCTGGGCTTCTATCGTTATCCATTTCCTAATAGAAAAAAGCACCCCTCAAATAGATGCATACTCATAGATCGAAAGCAACAGCCTTCCAAAAGTTCCTTGGCTGAAAAGAAGAACAATTTTCTCTACAACTTTTTCTCTCACATTCAGCAGGGAACCCTAGAACAAAGAAACTTTTCCCAAGTTGTAAAACCCCCAACGATAAAATCCAACTCCACTATAAATTAAAAGGAAAGTAAATTGGGGACGGGGGATTATAGAAAAATCTACCTAAAATTTGACAGTCATAAGAAGTACTTGCAAAAAAAAAAGGGAAATTTTCAGAGTTTAGAAATCGTGACATAGAAACAAAATAATTAGAAAGAAAAAGGGTAAAAAAAGAAAAGAAATGAAAAATCAGAAGCAGAGCTCACATTACTGCCCTTCCATGCTTGATAAACCCGCAAATCACCGGATCCTGAACCCGGATCGGAGCGCTGGGGTGGAGGCACAACGTACATACTGTTAAGGACCAAAAGCTAAAACCTTTCAGAATCCCTTTCGGTCCAGAACCCCACCACAGTGGTTTCAGAAAATCAGCAACGAAGCAAAAAAGAAAAGGTGAGAGCTTGAATGCCCTCTAAGGTTGGAAATCGATGGCCATGGACGGAATCGGAGACTCTTTAGGCCAAAGTTTCCGGCGAGCTCAACGGGTTAGCCCGGTTCAGCCAAAAGGTATGAAAGGGTGTGCTGTTGGGTGCCGCAATGCAATGCAGTGGGAGCAAAAGGTTTTTTTATTTTTTTCCTTTCTTTCTCTTTCTTCCTCTTTTTGCTCTCTCTCTCTCTCTCTTGTGTTGTGGGGGGTGTGTGTGTTGATTGTTGTAAAGTTGTGTGAGCTGGGTTTGGTTATTAGCAAAGGGATTCTCTTACACAATTACTGTCACTGTATGTATATGTCTGTGCTTTACAGCACTATGGAAAATGACGTGGCCTGTTTTCATTGGACATCGATGTGATAGACCAGTTGGGAAACGGGTTAGACTTACATACTCCTGGAAGAGGAAATTTCCTTCTTCAGAAAGTGTTCTGACCTTTAACTGTGAATCTAACTTTTTTAGGGTAAATATGTGATTCATTCAAACAGACGAACCAAAAAGGTCCAGCAAAGCCAGAGTACAAATGTTCACCGGAGCACCTTCCATCCACATAGAGCTAAGACGGGTAAGTAGGGGTGTGCATGGGGTGGTTTCTTCCTTAACCAAAACTAGACTTAGATAGAAACCGATTTTTTATTCGGTTTGTCGAACTGAGCCAGTTCTAATTTTCCCAAACTAGTTCAGAATTGATTTGGGTTAGAATAAATCAGTTTTGAATTATAGTGGCTGATAATTTTTAGGTAATTTGGCTCCAAGGATCTCATGGAGAAGGGCTCATTGTTGTTGGTCAGATACTCCTCTGAATGGGGAGGTCTTTATACTAATCCTATTGATCCTTCCGAATAGGTATAGCGGCGCCCTCCTTATTAAGAAGGTCTCCGACGTGGGATTTTCTTCCCTTTGGGGGTTGTATTAATTAGATTAAAATAATATTACCTAGCACGAGAGACGGAGCCTTGGTTGCACAGTGATTAACTAAGATTTTGGAAGGTATTTCTTCTTAGGGAAACAACGTCGGTGAGTACCTGTAAAAGCACTCCAACATCCAAGTAAGGATGTGAATATGATGCATGAAAATATGGTGAACATACGTTACCTTGAACTCATGTACAAGCTATCCTTTTATACTTGGGTTTGTTGCGTGTTTCGTAGCTTGCACGCTAAGTCATGTACGTAGAGTTTGTTACACAAACCCTAGAGATCACGCGTTGTAGTTACGAATAGTTACACTCGAGTCGTTACTTTTTGATTACTTTAATAGTTATGGTGTAATATCCCGTTTTCCCCTTAGCGGAATTTTGCTAAATAATTGTCTAGATATTTATATTTTTGGGATTGAATCAGTGGAATT
This sequence comes from Nissolia schottii, assembly GCA_003254905.1. Taxonomy (NCBI): domain Eukaryota; kingdom Viridiplantae; phylum Streptophyta; class Magnoliopsida; order Fabales; family Fabaceae; genus Nissolia; species Nissolia schottii. The sequence goes on along the minus strand of QANU01055992.1, from coordinate 237,308 downwards.
AGGAACTCTTAGGATTTAAAAATTGTCTGTAGGAATATTTCTGTACGTTTTCTGAAAATTCTGCAGACACTAGAACAAGCCCTTTTTGCCGTCTGAACACAACTGCGCCTCTAAAGTATCCGTAAAAGGTATGGCTACAGACGAGCATTCATAAATACCTAAATAACCCTAGAATATTACTTAGAAAAAATTAGGAGATCACAAGGATGTGATCAAAATATTTTTAGAACAGCTGAACGCGGAGTACCGGGATCGGAAACGCCAAAACCTAATCAAAATTGATCTGCCGGAGCCAGTTAATTTTTGGCCACAAAACCGGCCAAGAAACATCAAAACACACGGCCACGAAGCAGTCCACTTGGCTCAAGTCAACATTCAAAGTGGTGAGTAATGAAAATGACATTTAGAATAAGGACAAAATAAGGGCATTTTGGAAATTTTGCCCCACAGGCAAAATTGGAAAGGGATTTTCGGCCAAGAGGCCTATAAATACCCCCCAAATCAGAAATTTTGGGTAAAAATTGGAAAATCTTGCCAAAACTCTGTCCGATTACACAATCGATTGTTATTTGGTCAAAACAGAGACCCAGACACTTCTTATATCCAACCCAGTTCAAATTCTTCAAAAATCCCCTAACCTAAGCCCACAAAAAGCCCTCAAAATCCTCAGAGAAAGCTTGAAGGAACTCAGCCCAAGAGGATTTAGAAGGAATCATAGCAAGTTGGAAGCTGTAGGAAACATCGACACCGAGAAAACGTGGGTAAACCGACATAATTACTGTCTATATGATTTAAGATGTATGATGATGTTTGTGCTATATTTTCTGCTAGATATATCTGTGGTTATGATGCCTTTTATGTGACCTTGGTATATATATGTTGTTGATGATTGTCTGGATCTGTTGGTACTGTCTGTGATTCTGTCAGAAATTAGGAACGCCTAAGCTGAAATTAGGGCTATAACACGATTTTGAAGGGAATTGTATGCTGGGATTTTTATCATGAAAAACTAATGTTATTTTTGAGTTCTACACGAAAAATTGAGTGGAGATGTCAAGTTTTATGATTTTTGGAGTCCCCGATGAATTTCTCAGCCAACAGGCAGAAAATGAGTTTTTGTGAAAAAGGGCAAAATGGGAATTTCACGTATTGGGACTGAAAAACTGGGTTTATTTTCAGAAAATATGGGTTTATGACTATCAAAAACCTTAAGGACAAGTCTTGAGTCCATTGGGTTTTTTAGAACAAAAATTCCAAAGAAAACAGGGCGTTTATGGGGGCGAAATGGTAATTTTGAGAAAAGGGGCAAAACTGAAATTTCGTGCAAGGGGGTTCAAAATCTGAGTTTTTAGACATGAAAAATGATATTTGGGCTACCAAAAACCTTGAGATAAGGTCTTGGACCTCTCCGGTTTATGGTCGCTAATTTCTGACAGAAATTAGACGTCTGTTGTATTAGTTGCTAGGTCTACGTTTGTTATGTTCAAGGCATGAGATTATGTTTCTTATATGTGAAGTTAGTGATAGTATATAATTGATGGTACGAATTATGTAAAGTTATAGGTTACATGAGGATACGTTATATACGCTATGTGAATTATTAGACTGAATTGTGAACTGTTGACTGGAAAATGATGTATGACTTATGTGATGAGTATGCATCATGAAAGGTATATGTAAGGAATTAATAAATGGAATAGGGCGTGACGTCACTAAGTCCCTAAAAGGAACCAAAGGATATTAATGTTAAAGGAAACCAATATTTTCCTAGCTGTGCCACTAGACGGTAGGAAAGACAAGCTGAACCCTGAGATTACCTCGTCCCTAGCACAAGGACGACGGTAGATCTCCTCGCCATCCCTAGTACAAGGATGGATACTCTTATCGTGAGCGATGATAATTCGTGGAAAGAGGAACTACTCAGGTTAAGCGTTGTTTGGTCCTCACGATACTGAGACAAAACGTAGCTTGTATTGGTATGACCACCGCTACGGCCGGGGGGGGTTGAGCTTGAGTATGTGCTCTAAGTGATATACAACTGTACATAAGTGGATGTGTGAAGAAGCTTATAATTAAAATGGGCACGGTTATAAGGGGACACGCACTGAAGCTTATTATGTGAATTATGTGATCATATGTGACCTAGGGAGTAAGGTAGAGAACAGGTGACGTAGTTAATGAAGAATAGGTTTCTCCAGTCACATAGTAAACTAGATAAAGCTGCTCAGGCTTAGTGTGAATTTTAATAATTAGTAGGGACATAGTATAACTATGACGCCTAGAAATCCCTGAGTGGTCTGGAGAGTGAATGAGAAAAAGAAGTCCCCTATTCCCTAAGGTTTGCTGCTGAGAGCGCTATGTTCTCACCCCACTCATCCATGACCCCAGGATCTGACAAAGAACCAGGAGAGGAGTGGTATGAAGAGGAGGCATTCCAGGGCAGGACAGCGGAGGATTAGATTATTAGCCAGTGGATTGTATGTGTGTATATGCACTGTTATGTGATCATCGTACTTACTACTACGAACATAATCTATGTGCTTATTTAAGAATGTATGAAGGACCAATGTTTGTATCTTGACATATGTTGAATATATCCATACTCTATTAGTTAAGCATGCTATGTTCCGCTCGCAATGTATGCTCTAACGCGACAAGGCTCTTAATTTACACTGTGTGATGTACAAAGAAAATTTTAATGTGGTCCATATTTTGGGTAACAATATTTTCTGCTCTATAAACGGGACTAAGTATCATCCCCACCAAAGCAGATAACAACGTGGCTAGCAAACTTGCGACTTAAGCGCAGGCTAGCTAGCTAGGGTGTTATATATGGCACATGAGCCACTCGTGATTTAGCCCTTAATGCGGATCCTATTATTGTTGGGCCGAGTTTGAAGCCCAGTTCTTCTTTATGGGCTTTGTTACCAAGCCTTTTGGGTATTGGGAGTTTATCCTGTAACAAGATGTAATACAAAAACATTGAACAACTTAGATGATACAAGACTATACCATGCACCCTTAAATACATAGCTAGTACATCATTCTCTTGAATTATCAAGAATAATATTAATTATTTACCCTTATTATTATTTTAGGTGGATTCATGCCCTCTCACTTTTAAAAAAAAAATATAATTTATCATTGTCTACTTAAAATTTGTAAAATAATCATAAGAGTGTTTCACAATGATACCTTAATGCTTAAATATAATTCAGGTCCAGGAAAATTTTTAAAATTTGTTTTAGGTTCCTAAAATGTATTTTTTTTGGTCCAAACTTATTAAAATATTTGATTTTAGTTCCTAACATATTATAAATGAGTTGATTTTAATCCACGTCATTAGTTAAATTTTATTAACGATTGATGCAGCTAACAAAGTGCCACGTCAATAGTGTCATGTCAATAAAATAAACATACTTGACCTATAACCCGACCTGAACTCAACCCATAACTCACTGTTTGACCAGGATCGAAGTCATGTGTGAGTCATGTTTTGATGACAAATCTAGGTGAAATAATGGATTTTAGGTTAGTTTATGTCTGATTATGGGTTAAGTAAGTTTATTGTTGTTCGCATGAAACTATTGACAATATAGTCTAATAGTCACGTCATAATTATTTAACGATGTTTAAGTTGATATAATGTTAAATTGTATTTTTTTAAAGTGAGGGTATGGTAAAAGAATCCACCATTTTTTCATACATAACACTTGAGACATTGCAATAATTTAGTCTCAAACTTGACACGTTGCTGAGAGTCACATGTGCCTAATATTCACAACTTTCTGTCAGTTTGTTAGGAGACCATGCCGGGGATATAACTCCAGCAATCCAATGTAACATCATGAATTTTTCTCTATCCATTAAGTTAAAAAAATAAAAATAAATTGTTTTTGCTTCAAAGCATGTATGCCTCAGGTTCACAAGTGCCCAAACAGCACTACAAAATCGCTAGCCACCCAATTTTATTTTGCTACGTCAAAATCTTGAAGACATTTCTTTTCTACCAGCAACTTCTAATCTGCATCAAAGGATTATTTTGCCTTCCTCTTCTTGCACTATAAGCATGTTGAGCTTTCCTTGATGTCTTGATGCATGCAGTGTGACAAGAGAACAGAAAAACCAATTTCACTACCTACTTAATTCCTCAGGACTACTTTGGCCACTTTTTCTTCTTTTATCTCGCCAAGTCTCACCCCACAGCTTGGCCTCTGCTACAGCTTGCTCTCTTCGTGAGTATTTATCCAAAGGCAAAATAGCTGTTGTTTCCTTTGGACTTGGAGAGTCGCCATTCTCTATGCCTCGTCCGTTAACTGTGATAGATACTTTTGGAACATATTGCTTGGATGATAAGTAATCAAGAGCAAGCACTATGTCACCGGTCCCAGGCCGGTAACGCGGCTCTTCTCGAAGACACATGGATGCCAACTCAACTGCCATCTTTAGACTATACCCTGCGTAGTGACCTTGCAACTGCGGATCTGCCAATCTTGCAAAATTCCTTCTGTCTCTGAACATTGGGCGTGCCTACAGGCATAAGGAAATAAAGCTCAGATAACCTTGCAGCTTGAATAACAACGTTTGACTATATGTATAAATTATGGTTTCGAGAAAAATGAGTTCAGATTGTCTCCACAAAATTAGGACTAGGGATAACATTTAACCCAATTGGATATTAAGTAGAAAGATCATGAAAATTGTGACATTCTGAAACCTATGTTCATGCATATAAAACAAGAAAAGCAAGATTCCCCGGATGGCATGTACAAAGCTGTAATAGTAAATGAATAATATTATTTGGACATGGCATTTTTTGTATCTTGATCAACACTAGTAGGAAATGAGTGGGAAATTCATGTACATGAGGAAATCAGGTGTGTGTGATAGTACATGATAATATCATCATCCGATTCTTCAGTCATGCAAGTGAATTCCACACTCATTTTCACATATCTCCCTAGTGTCGAACAACACACAAATCATTATGTCCAAATAAACGTACTGATAGCAAATAGTTGGAGAGCAATGCATGCAATAAACTTCACAAACAATGCAACTTATTTAATTTCTTGTAAAAGTGCACTCTATATACGGTAAGATGATTCCTTTTCTAGATATTCTAGAGTTTCCTATTCTTGTTGTTTCTCTTATATCAAATTAAACATTCAGCTCCTACAATGATATAGTTCTACTCTATTTTTATCTTGATGTTTATAGAACCTTCTAGACTAACTAGTGCTGATTTTCATTTTTCCCTCTCAGCACTAGTTCTTTGCATTCTTGGTTGTCTCCTTGAATTCTGGAAATTTGATGTCACTTGATGTCTTGATCCATTCTTTCTTTTGCAAGTGATCTTCATACGTTATATATTCCTTCTGTTTCATCCCCTTTGCAAAATTTGCATAGTTAGAATTGGGCTTTCTTTGTCGGGTTGATCTTCTGAGTTGCGGTAGCTCCTCAACCTCTTCTTCGTCATGCAAAGACAATTCTCATTCCCTGTGATGCACTCGTGTTTTCCAAGGACTTCGTGTCTTCAGTGCAGGAGGATTTGGACACTTCTTCTATATTGTCCATGCCCCCCCCTAATCTTTTCTTCTATAGTGCCTTCTATCTCTTTAGTGTTCAGTAGAATCACTTGTTGTGGTGACCACCAAGAGGAGGCTTCATCGAACACCAAATTTCTCGATGTTTAACACCAGCCTGTTGTGGGATCATAACATTTGAATCCTTTTTTCTGATTATCATATCCCATAAATATGCATCGAATGGCCTTCCTATCCATTTTGCTCCTAAGGTGATTAGTAACGAAGACTTAGCACACGGCCAAATACTCTAAAGTGGCTCATTGTGGGTTTAAGCTTTCCATAACTTCTTGAACAGCGAGATAAACCTTAGCTTTGCTTGTGGAAGTCGTTAATCATGTGAGTTGCAGTCTCCATGCACTCGGCCTAGAATCTACTCCGCACATTCTTGGCATGTAGCATGCTCTGACAGATCTCTACAAGATGATGATTCTTCCTTTCTGCCACGCCATTTTGCTAGGGAGTGTTAGGACACATTATTTGTCTTTGAATCTTACACTGCTTCAAGAAATCATAGAACTCTTTTGATGTATACTCTCCCCCATTCTGTGCGAAGACATCTAATCTTCTTCCAACTTTACTTTCTACCTTGAAATCTTTGAGTTTTGCTAATGTCTCTAACTTTTCCTTTATCAAGTAGACCCACACTCACCTTTAGTATCACCATGTACCGGTATCCACTTATTGAAGATTGTTTCACTGGTCCAAACACATACGAGTGAACCAGCACTAAAGGCTCTTAAGCTTGAAACTTTGATCCTTCATACGGATGTTGGTGTGCCTTACTATAATGACATCCGACACTTATTACGTCCTCTTGCACTTCAAGATGAGGGATACCCTTGAGCATTTCCTTCTTCATCATTACCTTGGGCTTTTGATAACTTATGTGCCTAAAGTGTGCATGCCACAAATCAGACGTCTCATTCTTTTGAGTATTATATACATATGCAGATTCTGCTGACATTATGTAGATTGACTCTAAATGCCGCCCTTTCAGCACAAATTCCCCAATGATTTTTAACTTATCATAAGTTTCAACATCCTCTGGGCCAAACACCACCTACCTTCCTAACTTCGTAATCAGTGATACTAAAAGTAAATTTTTTTTTCATTCCTGCTTGTAGTAGACATTTTGTCAGTGTACCTAGTTGTCACCACAACTCGGTGAGACAACCGCTTTCCCAATGTGAGTGATTAGGTACCTCGAATTGTCTTTTGTCAACACCACACGATTATCTGTGTACTCTATTATGCTCTATAGTTGTTCCTTGTCGCTTGTCATATAATTGGAGCAACTTGAATCAATGATCTAATCCTTCTTGTCATCAATGATTGATTGGTGTGCTACAGCCAGTACCACTTCTACCTCTAGCGACTCTACATGCTCCTCGATGTTCCTCTTGTCAAAGTTTTTTCCTTCTTCCAAGCCAATTTCTTCGTCTATTTCTAGTGACTTAGAAGCATACCATTCTTCAGTCATTAGTTTTCCGCCAGACTACTTCAGGTTGCAGCTCTGCTGACTTCTTGAACCAACAATCTCTTGCAAAATGTCCCCACTTCTCACAAATTAAGCAGGAATTAGGAATGCATTAGGAATTAGGAATTAGGAATTGGGAACCCTGGACTAGAATTAGGAGAGTAGGTAACCTCTCAAAGAGCTACCATTGGGAGAGTTGGTGCTCGTTACATCATTCTTCTTTGAGAACAATGTGGTGAACATGTACCACGCTTCCTTTGGAGATGATGCCTTCCTAATGTGATCTAGCATCTCGTCTCCACCATAGTTTTGATCGCAAGCATCGCCTTTCCTTCTTCAATCTACCAATTCCGCAATTCTTCAGCTTCAGTTGCTAGAGGTGACGTGGTCTCATTGCCTCCAAAAATCTCCCACAAATCTTGGCCCTGGAGATATGATTCCATGCATGACTACCATGGCGTATAATTCTGGATATTGAGCTTCCTAATTCCACCAATCACTTAGATATCTACCATAGTGATTTGATAGAATTTCCCAACTGCTATTTTGGTCTCAAACCAATAACGTCACAGTCCCAAACTGCAATTGTGTAAGCTCCCCCCCAAAATCCGTGATCCTTAATCACCCCTTAAACAGGTCCTACTCTGTTGCCAAATTGTAGAGCAAGGAGGCAATAAACTTCACAAACAATGCAACTTATTTAATTTCTTGAGCAAATGTACACTATATACACCCTTTATCTCTCACTTGGGCACACCTATACATACATGATGGAAACAATAATTGCCAGAGCACTACAAGCTCCCGCCTCTTGCTTTCACTCACCCTATTTGTTCTTCACTCTCTCTGCAAACTTACAACACAAGGCTTACAATCATATATATAGCCTTTCAAAGTTGGTGGAAGTGCCGACCAAAGGCAAGCTAGAAAATTCTAGCACTAGGCTTTTCTAGATATTCTAGACTTTCCCATTCTAGATGTTTCTCTTATAATTAATAAAGCATTCTATTCCTAAAATGATCTAGCGCTCGTACTCTATTTTTATCTTGATTTTTATAGAACCTTCTAGACTAACTAGTAACTCTGCCTATGTCGTGTTTTGTTGGAAAACACTACATAGCCAGTCCCAAGCCCTGGTAAAAGAGGAGGGTTGTGTTAGGCCGTCGGCAACCAACGTAAAACTTTGTCGAATTTTCATGACTTCTAGACTAACTAGTGCTGATATTCAATAGTGACCAATTATAAGGCTATCAACAGTCCTTTCTGCAATATCAGAACACCAGCATATTCCAGATTACCAACAGTTAATCAAATAAGAAAATGCTTATACGTCCAGCTCCTTTCTCTTTCAACTACAAATGAATTAGAAATGCAAAAAATAAAAAGACAAATACAGCATTCCACAGGGAAACTGGTGAGAAGATGCATAAAATTGCAGCAAATCAGTTACGTGTAGAATATGTAAGTTACTACTTATTACCCCTGTGCCAATGAAAATGCAAAAATAATTTTGAGTCGTTACCCAGTCAACAAGATGCTTGTCGTGCTCACGAGTATCATCATATGCTCTACGTCCAGTTATGAGCTCCAACAACACAACCCCAAAACTGTAGATGTCAGACCTCATTGTTAATTTTCCACTGGTGGCATACTCAGGGGCACAGTAACCATGTGTTCCCATCACCCTGGTGGCGACAAAGGATTGGTCTCCAGTTGGACCAAATTTTGCAAGCCCGAAATCTGAAAGTTTTGGATGGAAAATTTCATCCAATAGTATGTTAGATGATTTTAGATCCCTGTATATCACAGAAGGCTTTGCTTCATGGTGCAAATAATTTAATCCTTTTGCGGCCCCAGCTGCTATCTTCATTCTCATATTCCAATCAAGCGGTTCTTTATCAGGCGAAAGATCTGCAGATAACAATAATCAAATCATCATTATATAATAAGTGGACCTATATGGGACAATTTTGCATCGTGGAACATAATTGGTGTTGGGTTCAGCGTGTTCACAACTAAATGAGCAGTAAACATCAATTACCATGGAACAAAGAGGTTGACATGCAAGATATAGAGTCTGAATGCATTGGTGAACATGGAACTTCTACCATGCCTACTCAGTTATTGTCTGTGTGCATGTGGGATTTTCAGAATGTTGAGTTGCTTAACCAACCTAGGTTAACTTATTGGGTCTTACCAACGTACACACAACAGAATGCTTTTGGTATCTCTTTTTCACACCTCTACTAATGCATTCTTCTTCATTTTTCTTTCATGCCCACTTTATTGTGTGCACGCAGTGCTTAATGTATTAGGATCATCATGTGAAGAAAAACTTGAGGAGAATCATTTCTAATCTTGAAGGCCAAAGATAAACCTCAAGAATAATGCATAGCACAGTTCATGGTATACCGATTCTAATCCATGTTTATTGTTATTCATTTCTTGTAAATTTTTTTGTTATTTTCTTTTGAACCAACATCTCAAATATTAGTTTCCACTCCTTGGTCGACATGCTCAAACCCTTATTATAAATGGGGTTCAAAGATCTACCAGAGTTTGATAGGTTTGCCACTCACTTATGCTTAAGGTAAAGTTAAAATCCTTTTGAATACTTCACTAATGCTTGGCATTTTTTGTTTTTTATTTCTAAGTTTGAAAAATGTGATGGGATTGTTAGACTTGTCAATCTTGATAATATTTCACATGGTATCAAAGCATGATTTGAACCCTTTGCGAATACCTCCTTGTCCCATGGCTAACAAGAATGGAAATCACAGAAACATCCTCAATTGGAGACTTGCAACACAACTCTTGCTAGCCCAGTTGAAGGAACCACAGTCCCAATTACTGGCTAGTGGCTACAAACTTAAGCCAAAATTATACCCAATGGGTCAGATCAGTCTGAATCTTCCTCCAAGGAAAAGGAAAGCAACTTTTGTCCTTTCCCCACAGGTGAACTTTTGTCCCCATCCCCATTCTCACGGAACAAAATTCCCCACATTCGGGTACCAGCTATAGGGTATCTTTGCGGATATCCACGCGATCGGATATCCATTGCCATCCCTAAAAGGAAGAATACATCACAGGTAAGAATAGGCAACCAAAAGAAGGTGAACCAGCCCTTTTATCAAAGAGGATATGGAGATTCTGCTGAAACTCCTTTAACAGGCCACAAGATCCGAGAGCTATAGCAAAACTGCATCTATGGCCCAAAAAGGTATTTGTTTAAGTGCTTTTTCTGCCTGCCATGGAAGAAATCATCATCTTGGATTGTGGATGTGGGATCCTCTGATCAGATGATAGGGGATGTTACTACATTCAACAAGTATTTCCCTTGCCATGATGGCTCCACAGTAGGCATTGTTGAGGGTATTCACTCAGACGTTGCTGCTAAAGGTTCAGGTCAGTAATTATCTCAAGGGATATTATCCTAAAGGATGCCCTCTACGTACCTAAACTTGGCTGTAATTTACTGTCCATAAATAAATTGACAAGAGACCAAAATTGAATTATTAAATTCCATCCCACTTCATGTGTATTTCAGGCTTTGGATTTGGGGAAGAGGATTGACAGCGTTGAAGAGTGCGCAGGACTCTATCTCCTCTGGGTTGAAGACTCCAAGAGAAATCAAGAGAAGTCCAAATTTGTTTTTGCAATAACCTCACCTGAAACCAAATCTGCTGTGTTGTGACACTATCTCCTAGGCCACCCATATTTCATGTACTTGAATAAAATGTTCCCTGCATTATTCAAGAAAAATCCCAAATTTTACCATTGTGAAGTGTGTCGATTATCCAAACATGCTCGAAACAGCCATCCTTCCCAACCATACAAATCATCCCAACCTTTCTCCTTAATCCATGGTGATGTGGGGGGACCTTCTAGAGTAAAAGCCATCACAAGCTCTAGGTGGTTTGTCACCTTCATTGATGATCACTCAAGAATCAAGATTAACGTGGGTCTTCCTCATGAAAGAAAAATCAGAAGTGGGATAGTTATATGAACACTTTACAACATGGTGAAAACACAATTTCAAACTTGCGCTCAAGTACTCAGGACGGACACCAGAAAGGAATACTACAATTCTGAACTTGGTTCCTACCTTAAAAAATAGGGCATTGTTCACCAAAGTTCCTGTGTCAACACCACACAACAAAACTCAGTGGCTGAACGGAAGAACCGACATCTCTTAGAGGTGGCTAGATCACTATAACTAGCTGCTCGTGTTACACCAAAGTTTTGCGGAGATGCTGTATTCACAGCAACCTATTTGATCAACCGAATGCCCACCAAAGTACTGAACTACAACACCCCACATTCTACCCTTCAAACCTTATTCCCACACACTTGGTTACTCATATCTATCCCACTTAAGATCTTGGGGCGCATTGCCTTTGTCCACAACCACCATCCTATCCGCAACAAATTAGAACCTACCTTCATTCCTTGTATTTTCTTGGGCAACTCCTCTAAGCACAAGGGATACAAGTGTTTATTCTCCGTCCACCAACAAATTTTATCATTTTATGGATGTAGCATTCTTCAAAGGCCAACCATTCTACTCCAAAACCGAACTTCAGGGGGAGAGAAAGCGCAAAGAATTGGAAGAATTTCAGTCTTGGAATTTCAGAGACATTACCACTCTTGAAGAGGACCAGCCCAACCAAACCTAATGAAGAACGTGAACCTGACCATGGAAACCACCCCAACACAACATAATCTACTCCTACAACCACTACTGAACTTGAAAACACTACACCCCACTGCACAAGTGAAAAAAATCATTCTTGGTGTGCTCAAGGAGGCAAACACCCAGCAAGAGCCAGAATCCTCCACACTTCCACAGCACAATCAAAAATCCAACCGAGTGCCAAAGCCAAGAGAAATTCCCTTGGTGATAATTTCCTACTCCTACACATTTTGATATTCCTAGTCAAGAAACAGTTGATCTTGATTAGCCCATTGCTATTAGAAAGGGAGTCAGATCTCACACTCAACATCCAATTGAGAATTTGTGTCTTAAAACAATTTATTTCAAAATTATAGAGCCTTTGTGACAGCTCTTGACAGCATCCAAATACCAAGGGACATTCAAAAAGCCTTGAAACAGCCAAAAAGGGCAGCAGCTATAAATGAAGAAGTTCAAGCTCTAGCGAAGAATGGTACTTGGCAGCTCTCAACCTTGCCAAAAGGAAAGAAAATTGTTGGGTGCAAATGGATTTTGTTTTGTCAAATAAAATGCAGATGGGAGCATCAACAAATTCAAGGCACGACTAAAGGCTAAGGGATTCACACAGTCCTATGCCAAAGACTACGAAGAGACATTTGCTCCGGTGACCAAATTAAACTCAGGCTCGAGTCATTTTGTCCCTAGCACCAAATCTTGATTGGCCGTTACACCAACTTCACAACAAGAATGTCTTCCTCAATGGTGAGTTAGAATAAATCTACGTGAAAATCCCTCCGGGACTTGAAACACTGTGTAACTCAAGGAAGGTGCAAACTTCATAAGTTTCTGTATGGCTTCAAACAATCACCTTGAGCATGGTTTGAGAGGTTAACATGGGTTGTCAAAGGAAATGGTTTTATACAATGCCAAACTGATCATACTATATTTGTCAAACACTCTACGGAGGAAAGTTAGCATCATTCATAGTCTATGTTGATGATATTGTTATCACATGAGATGATTACAAGGAGATAGAATGACTCAAGAGGCTCTTAGCTAAAGAATTTGAAGTCAAGGACCAGGGAAGATTCAGTACTTTCTAGAAATGGAAGTTACCTGTTCAATAAAAATGAATCTATGTAATTTAGAGAAAGTATACATTGGACCTATTGATAGAGACAGGTATGTTACTATAAACCAGTAGACACCCCAATGGATCCAGCAAAGAAAGGTGGCACAGAAGAAGAGAGTCCTCCAACAAATAAAGAGAGGTATCAAAGACTTGGATGAAAACTGATCTATCTAACTCATACCAGACTAGATATTGGTTTTGCTATGAGTATGGTAAGTTTGTACATGAATAATCCCACTAGATCTCACATGAAGGTTGTCAACCAAATTCTTCAGTACTTGAAGGGGACATGAGGCAAAGGCTTATACTTTGCAAAGAACTCTTTAAGAACTGGTATCAATTGACAATTGCTGGCTGAAATTATTGATATTTTATTAATAATGACAGGCATTCCAGTGGGAAATTATCTGTGCAGAACAAAAATAAGTGGCCAAAGGGCAGCGGAATTAACAAATGAAAATAGAACAATAATCATGGGAATTGAAGGATCCCTTGGTCCTCTAGTTCTATCTAAAATTCTGAATGAATATCCCCTCCCTAAAGATCTCACTTATATTAACTTGTGAGAGAGAATCATGGAGTAGACATTATTCTCTCCTAACAACTCTCCTTCCCTAATAATTCTCAACTGAATTATTCTCTTGATTTGTCTAACAAATCAGATTTTATTGTTTCCTAATTCAGATTTTATTCTGAATTAACTGCCCCCCTAATTCTACTCTTCCTTCTAGAATAATGCTTAGGGAAAGGAATTATTTCCTTTCCTTTTCCAGCAGCTTCGGTTACAGCAGCAGTTGGAGGGTGTGTAACAATACCCTCCCCTTGAAGTACCACCTTGTCCTCAAGGTGAAAAGAGGGAAAGGATGCTTGGATGTCTGCTGCTAGTTCCCATGAATTCTCAAAGTCTGGTAGGCTCTTCCATTTGAGTAAGACTTCCCATTGGCCTGCTGTATTTCTACGGACTGCCATGATCTGTTGAGGTTCCACTTGGAGTTCATAGTCATCTGTTAGGGCCGTGGGAAGGGGCTGGACCTGATTGGTGGGAGCAATGCATTTCTTCAGGAGAGAAACATGGAACACCGGATGTACACGTGCTCCCTAGGGTAGCTTGAGCTTGTATGCTACTTGCCCAATTTTTTCCACGATTTCAAATGGGCCATAGAACCGTGCATTGAGCTTTTGATTCACCCTCTTTGCTAGCATCTTCATTCTATATGGTTGCAGCTTAAGATACACCCTATCACCCACTTCAAATGACAAGTCCCTTCTCTTCTTATCAACATAGCTTTTCATCCGGCCGAGTATTGGTACAACACCAATTACCATGACTCTATTAAAATGACCCCCTTCAGAGCACTATACGGAAGAGAACCACCCACCTTGCTAAGGGGAGGAGGAGAAGCAGCAGTTGAAGAAGTGAGGACCTTGATTGAAGAAAGAAATCAGACATTGGACGAGCTACAAGGCCACTGCTTGGGTTTAGAGCCCGTGAAGCATCGAAGATAGGTCTCAACACACTTGTTAACGGCTTCACTTTGCCCATTTGTTTGGGGATGATTGGCGGAACTCATTTTGAGAGCGGTGCCGGCTTCCTTAAAGATCTCTGACCAGAAAGCACTCATAAATAAACGATCTCGATCCGACACTATGGAGTTGGGAAAACCGTGGAGTTTAACCACTTCCTTCACAAACAAGTCAGCCACTTCTTTAGCGGAATAAGGGTGAGATAGTGGAAAGAAATGGGCGTACTTCGTCATTCTGTCCACCACAACAAAAATGGTGTCCTTCCCTTGAGCCTTGGGTAGGCCTCCAATAAAGTCCATTGCAATTTCTGAACAAACATTTGAGGGAATAGGGAGAGGCTGTAATAGGCAAGCAGGGGTTAAGGTAGAGTACTTGTTGGTCTGGCAGATAGTGCATTGCTTGACATAGTCCATGATGGTCTTCTTCATGCCCTCCCAGTGTACAATGCCCGCTATCCTTTTATATGTGCGAAAGAACCCCAAGTGCCCTCCTATCTTGGTATCATGGAACTTCTGGAGTATCTTAGGAATTAATTTCGATTGTTTTGGGACAGCTAGCCGCCCTTGATGCAAGAGTTTACCGTTTTGGAGAGTATATCCTGCTAGTGCTAGCTGATCCGAAATTAAACTCTGCATAATTCCCCTGAGCTTCGGGTCTCCTTGGACTTCGTCTACCAACCCTTCCCATTCGCTTGCTGAGATAACAGTCACTGCAGCCAGCTGAAATTTTCTAGAGAGGGCATCGGCTACCCTATTTTCTGTACCAGCCTTGTATTTAATTTCAAAGTCAAATCCCAACAGCTTGGTCATCCATCTTTGCTGCTCCTCTCCTCCAATTCGTTGGTCTAGCAAAAACTTCAAGCTTTTCTGATCTATAAAAACTGTAAAGCGCTGGCCAAGCAAGTAATGCTGCCATTTTTGAATGGCTAGGACCATTGCCATTAATTCCCGCTCATAAACTGACTTGGACTGAGCTCTATCAGAGAGCTTTTGACTCATGTAGGTGACTGGACGCCCTTCTTGCATTAAGACTGCTCCTATGCCTTTGCCGGATGCATCCATTTCTATGGCAAAGGGCTTAGAGAATGAAGGGACAGCCAAGACAAGGAGAGTTGTCATAGCTGTTTTGAGGGCTTCAAAGGCTGCCTGAGCTTCGCTATTCCACTTAAATTGATCTATCTTGAGGAGTTGGGTAAGCGGCCATGCTATCCTTCCATAATTCTTCACAAAGCGCCGATAGTAGCCTGTTAGACCCAAAAACCCCCCTCAAGGCCTTAAGGTCCTTCGGAATTGGCCAGTCCCACATGTCTTGGATCTTCTTGGGGTCGGCGGCGACCGCCTCCTTTGAGATGAAATGTCCCAAGTAATCAATCTGCTCTTGGGTAAACCTGCATTTTTTCTTGTTAAGAAAAAGTTGGTGTTGGCGAAGGATCTCGAACACTTGTTGTAAATGCTCCCAATGTTGTGCTAAACTCCTGCTGTAAATGAGTATATAGTCGAAGAAAACTAGGACGAATTTCCTCAAAAATGGCCTCAATAATTGATTCATAAGTGCCTGAAAGGTGGAAGGAGCGTTAGTCAAACCAAAAGGCATTACTAGAAATTCGTAGTTGCCCTCATGGGTTCGGAAAGTTGTTTTGTGAATGTCTTCATCCCTCATTCTGATCTGGTGGTAACCAGATTTGAGGTCCAATTTGGAGAATATGATGGCTGCACCAACTTCATCTAGCAATTCATCAATAACGGGAATGGGAAACTTGTCAGCCACGGTCTCTCGATTTAAAGCTCTATAATCCACGCAAAACCGCCAGCCTCTATCCTTCTTTTTGACTAGTATTACGGGGCTCGCGAATGGGCTGGTGCTAGGCCGAATAATACCTGATTGCAGCATTTCCTCAACTATTTTCTCAATTTCAGTTTTCTGGTAATGTGGGTACCTGTAGGGTCTGAGGCGGGGAATGGTGGCTCCTTCCTTGAGGAGAATGGCGTGGTCATTAGGTCGTTGGGGAGGCAGCCCCTCAGGTTGCTGAAACAGGTCCTGAAACTGCTGAAGAAACAGCTCGGTCTCGGCTATCATGATGGCATCCTCTTGCGTTTTAGTGGCCACGGCCAGAGAAGTGATTACATAGCCCTTTCCTTTGCTTTTAAGTGAGTGCAAGGTGTTCTTCCACGAGGCTCGGCTACGGCTAAGGGATGGATCACCCTTTAAGAACTTCCTCTCACCATCTTGCTCCCAATTCAACGTGAGTTCCCTGTAATTCCCACAAATGGGCCCAAACTTACCAACCAACCTGCTCCCAGCACCACCTCCGAGCAACCCAATTTCATAACAAAGAAGTTCTGAAGCAATTGTCCCTGGATATTCAGTGGGACGGCCTCGCATCCTTCGTGCCCCATTTCAATAATTCCATTCCCTACTTCCACCTGAAATTCCTTGACCTTCCTGACCGGGAGTGCCAACCTCTTGACCACCTCGGTTGCCAGGAAATTTGCAGAGGCCCCGGGGTCAATGAGTACCACAACTGTTTGTCCGTGGATCTCTCCTAGTAGCTTGAATGTTTCGTGAGAGGTGAGCCCCCAATAGCTGTAGGCTGACAGCTGCAACTCTAGCCTCCCTTCAATCCTTTCCTGCCCCACTGATAATGGTGTCTCTTCCTCCTAACCCTTTTCCTGTTCCTCCTCTTCTAAAATGATGATCTGGAAGTGTTTCATGGTGCACTTATGGTCCTGCCCCCATTTCTCTCCACAGTGGAAACAAAGCCCCTTCCGCTGTCGCTCCGCCCACTCTTCGTTGGACAGCCGCCTGGTGTTGCTGCTTTTAGGAATGCCTGAGTGTGCAGTGCTGCTACTTGCACTTGGCATTGGCCTGCTGCCTGCTGAGGTTTCTGAGGGATTCTGTCCTACATTGTACCCTATTTCCCCCTTCCTCCTCCCCTGTTATCAGGGGGTCCGTAACCCCGGCCAGTTTGGAATAAGGTGACCCTATTGAAGTCCCTCCGCCCGCGCCACTACTCCTGGAATTGTTCTCCCATCTCCAGTTCCCAGGGCTAAGGCCCGTTTCTCTCCACGCTTGATTTCTCCACTCTATCGCCATCGCCTTGTCCATCAAAGCGGGTAAATTGCCAAATCGTGCCACTTCAATTTCTGCTTGGATCTCCTTCAAACCGTTGGCAAAAATGCACATCAATGCTTCAACCCCCAGGTTCTTGTGAGACCTGGCTGCGGCCTCAAATTCCCTCCAGTATCTAGCTACGTCTTCTAACTGCCTTACCTCTAACAGTGGCGCCAGAGGATTAAGGGCGGCTCCAGGTTGGAACCATTTCAGCAGATCTTCTCTAAACCGATCCCGGTGTAGGAACGGTGTGTGTTCCTCCCACCACTCCATCCATGTGAGGGCCTCTCCTTCCAATGCCAAGGTGACTATGTCCATCTTGTCTTGTTGGGCTGCTTGTGTGACCCTAAAATACCTCTCCATTTTGACCAGCCAATCCGATGCTCCTTCCCCTGAGAAAACGGGAACATCCAATTTCCTATTGGTCTCAAACCTCCTAGGCTCCTCCCGTTCGTCCCTTTCCTCCTCTCCTCCATCTCTCGAGCCTCTGTTTTCGTCCCTCTGGGCGCTTCCTGGTGGCTGCTGCGGCAACCTTCCCATAATTTGATGCAAAAGCGTCAGTGTGGTAGCCTGAGTCTCCTTAATTTCCGCTTGAGACTCTCTCATCTCCTCTATCTGCCACTCCACTGTTTCCATCCTAGCCTCCATAACAGCGCGCGTGGAAACCATGCACAGTCCTCCCTAGGAACGATGCTCTGATACCAGTTGTAAGAACTGGTATCAATTGACAATTGCTGGCTGAAATTACTGATATTTTATTAATAATGACATGAATTCCAGTGGGAAATTATCTGTGCAGAACAAAAATAAGTGGCCAAAGGGCAGCGGAATTAACAAACGAAAATAGAACAATAATCCTAGGAATTGAAGGATCCCTTGGTCCCCTAGTTCTGTCTAAAATTCTGAATGAATATCCACTCCCTAAAGATCTCACTTATATCAACTTGTGAGAGAGAATCATGGAGTAGACATTATTCTCTCCTAACAACTCTCCTTCCCTAATAATTCTCAACTGAATTATTCTCTCCTGATTTGTCTAACAAATCATATTTTATTGTTTCCTAATTCAGGTTTTATTCTGAATTAACTGCCCCCCTAATTCTACTCTTCCTTCTAGAATAATGCTGAGGGAAAGGAATTCTTTCCTTTCCTTTTCCAGCAGCTTCGGTTACAGCAGCAGTTGGAGGGTGTGTAACAAACTCTAATAGAACCATTGAAGGCACTGATGCAGATTGGGCAGGATCTATAATTGACAAGAAATCCACCCCAGGGTATTGTTCTTATGTGTGGGGTAACTTGGTCACATGGAGAAGTAAAAAAAACAACCTGTGGTTACAAGAAGGAATGTCTTGTAACGGAGTTTAGAACCATATGACAAGGTCATTTGTGAAGGGATATGGCTCCAAAGGATACTCAAGGAGCTACAAATCATCATAGCCTATCCTATGAAGGTTTTATGTAACAACAAGGCCACCATTAGAATTGCCAAGAATCATGTTCATCATGCTAGGACCAAGCACATGGAGATTGACTGCCACTTCATAAAAGAAAAGATTGACAGTGGAACTGCTTTGCTGGAATAAATACCATCAAGTCGGCAATTTGTTAATATCTTAACTAAGGGTCTTTTGAAACCTTCCTATGAGGATCTAAGATCCAATCTGGGAATGGTAGAAGTCTACCACCCAGTTTGAAGAGGAGTGAAGATTGAGGCTTAATTTCAGATGATTATCTTGACATTATTCTAATTAATCTGGTACAGCTTAGGAAAGATATTATTTCCTCATTTGTAGAGATTAGATTTATTCAGTTATGTATTTATTAATGAGGAGAATATTTCCTCCTTGATTTAGGAATAGAATCATTGTAATCTGTAACTCTCATGCCTATTTATTCAGCCTCTATAACTATTTTAGAATATAGAAAACATATTTTCTACAGTTCTTGAGGAGACTCTTGTTTAATCCTAAAATTACCCATTGAGGTCAATCTACCAAGCACTGTCTATGTAAGCGTAAGATAAATTCTTAAGGACAACACCTTGAATAATTCATGATACATCCCTTATAATCCTTCCTTGTTGCTATTCATTTCATGTCATTAGTGATTTGTTCTTGATATTTTCGTTTGAACCAGCAGTTCAAAATTAGTACTTAATCCAATATTTCTAACAATAGAAACTAAATCTTGCAGTTTAGAACAAAAAGTTATAGTATATTACCATGGAGATGAGATTCTAAGGATCCCAAAGGCATGTATTCATACACAAGAAGACGTTGATCCCCTTCAGCACAATAACCAATCAAATTAACCAGGTTGGGATGGCGTAGAAGAGAGAGCATGAGAACCTCAACTAGAAACTCTTTTTCCCCTTGGACACCAGTTGTATCAAGTCTTTTAACAGCCACAACCTGATCCAAAATTTCAAACCTTCCATCTTGTTAAAAGATTTACTTTTGCAAAGCAATGAAACAGTCTTGTGGCCATTGTAAACAAGACATAGGGGCGAAAAAAACCTTTCATCAATCAAATTATACCTGATTCAGTTTCTCTAACTTTCCTTTGTAAACAGTTCCAAATCCTCCTTGCCCAATAAATGTTTCATCCCTAAAATTTTTTGTTGCTGTTGCGAGCTCTCGGAAGGTAAATATTTGAGCCTTGTTAGAACTGTCAGTATCCTCTATTGGAGTTGTTTCTGATCTTAGTCCTGTATTAAGCTACGTCAAGTCAACTTGTGCTCACAAGTTTAGACCTCATCAAATTCATTTAAGTTTGTGATCATTTCCATGACATAAGCAAAATGTCATGGTTCTAAAGGTTCAGCAGAAAAAACAAAGATTGAAAGAAATTCCACTTTTAAACTATGAACATTTTTAAGATAAAAGGATTGGTGAAAAAGGAAAAAATAAGAAGACAAAGTTGAGAAGAAAATATCATTAATTAACAAAACATAAAAGAGAAGAAAACATCGTATTAAAACAGGCCAAAAATCAAGAGACACACAATTAGCATTAGAGTTGCAAATTCCTTTGCGTAGATGATCTCTATGTCTACATTTATGATCTACTATGTGTGTTAAATTGACGATAAAAACTTCCTGTTTTGTATTATCTCTACCATTATTGGAGTATCATTTCTGATTAGCCAGCCATGAACCAATACAATAAATCACTTCCATCTGTCCTAAGCCAAACATTTAGAGAGAACGCAATGGCGATTATATTGTCATTTACTCTGTCAGGTGTGGGGAAACTGTTATATTTTTACTAAAAGGTAAATCAAAATATTTGATTACTTTATAAGATAGGACAGTTTGAAATACTCTCCAGTGAGAGTGAAAGACGAGCAGGTAAATTCACCAAAAAGAAAAAGGAACACAGGTAATATTGAGCTTTGAGCATACAATGCTACTGCTACTAAAGTCCTAAGCATGCTATTACTCCATCAGAACAAAGGAAATGCATTTTATCCGCTACATGAAAAAGAAAGATGACTGATATTTTATGCAAGATGTTGAAATTATCATGTAATTTGGGGTAATGTTATCTAATGTATCCACATATATACATTACACGTTTTGGAAACAAAATATAAGGTTCATGCTGTAATAAACATTCATTAATAATAAGTACACATAGAAAAAGTGTATTTAGTCTTTAAATTGGAAATTGCTCATAAATGTTTTTTAAACATGTGCAGGTTAATAATCATGAAGAATGATGTGTTGGAGCTGTCCTTCTCATAGCATGCTTTATATATGAATATGACTTCAGAAATTATGAAGTCAAAGAATGGAAAGAAAAATGCAACTAAAATGAAGCAACAACAAATTCACCGAAAGCCAAGGAACCTCAGCAATTCAGATGACAGTTTTCTTCAGGGATCAGGATTGATAAAAGCATAGTCAACATTGGGTTTTGGTTTCCTCATCTCACTGTCAGAGTACACCTATCTTTCCGGTTGAAAATGGTGTGGGTGGGTGCAGTTAGACATAGACCAAAAGGTTATTGGTAGAGAAGGAATGACATTGTGATAATCAGAAGAAGCCATATGTGCCTAATCACCACAAAAAGTGTCCCTGTAACTCTTCTGTCCCTAAGACGCTATGGCCACAGAAAAATTAATAAAATTCACAAGAATTATTCATTTTGCAATGAAGTTATTTTCTAAGGGAGTCTCGAGAAAAACGGGAGATGGTCACTTTTCTTACAGGAGAAACCTACAATTACAGTACTACCAACTTGATTTCAGTTGAAACATACAACTAAGCATGGCAGAATTATCCTAGCTTAGTGGTGCAATTTCATCAGTTTAATCACACAAGAATGGAGCACACAGAACGAACATTTGTTATGTTTTTCAATTATGCAGAGCAGGGCAAGGTGAACAGTCAGTATATCAAGAATCACCTCACCAAAGGCCGAAAGGATAAAAGGAATGCAGAACGGTATACATCATGCAAAGCATAGGCCCAAATGCCATTCGTAATGAACTTGCTGAGACCATCAGAAGTTTGCTACTTCCGTAAAAAAGTGAGTCGTGAACTCAAAAGAAGGCCTTCTAACAGGTATGAAATGAATAGTTTCCTTAATTTTTAAAATATCTATAAATATTTCCTTTTATTTGCAAGGTGTGTGCTGATCTGAACTTCAAATAAGATCAAACCCTAAGATAACAGCACATACTTTCGTATTTTTCTTTCTCAAAGGATTGTAATTAAGAACAAGTAAAAACATCATCTAACTGAGTAACCCGAACAAAATCTATGGCCAATTTCTCTTAAATCTCATAAACAAATATTACCAGAAAATGAAGTTAAAACGCAGAAAAACTGAAACTCAAGTACAATGTACACAGTGAATGACCTAGCCGCAAACTCAATTAAAGAAAATTAAATTAAAAAAAAAATATTGGTGGAACAAAAAAATCTTGCAAGTTACAATGTAAACAAGGTTTAATCACAACCCAAAAAAGAAAAAATCCCTCAATTGAGCATATCAGAATTATGACAAGGTAACCTGAAGATCTTCCAGAGGGACTCTCTACAGAATTTTGCTTCTTTTTCCCAACCTTGCTTTCATCCTCCTCCTCCTCCTCCTCCTCCTGAGCCCTGAGCTTCTCCCCTTTGGCTTTCTTCCTCAACCCAAAACACGGGCAACGACCCATCAAGCACCCTCCCACAAAATTCAGAAGCAAAACGAAGCCGTTTCTTGCGTTTCCAATTACGCACCACTGCCACCAATCACACACAGGGAGAGAAAAAAATGAGAAAATACACAATATATATATATATTAAAAAATATTAAGGCTTTAAATTCCCAGAGGAATATGCCGCAACGCAGAATGCGTACACGGATCTCAATAAAATCTCCAAATTTGTCTAACCTTGATTTACCACCACTTACCGTACTCTCATACGTGTTAAATTAGATTTTGATGGCTTCGCAATGATGCACTATTCATGTCTGTTGCGTGTGTTGTTGGATTATCTAGGTTGTTGGCAAAATAGAGAAGAATTTGAAGATAATAATTTGTTTTGGTACATTTGAAGATGATAATTCAATAACGTGCCCTGCTAATTTGGCAAATTCCCCGGATTCGATGACACCCGGACTTAAAGTCCAAGACTCTTTCCTTTTCCTTTGGAGGGAAATCTTGGGCACTTATACGGTACGGTTTCCATGATGGTGTGCATGGCCATATGATTTTTGTTATCGTGCTTTGTTTCCAAATCCGTCCTATTATGCAGCATTTTTCCCTGAAGCTGTTGTTGCTGTTTCATTGTTGAATTTGAGGGAGGTTGGTTACATGTATATTCTTTTTCTTTCCTTTTTTGTTTTTGTTTTGTTGCTTAGAAAAATGTACATGGTGGTTGCTTGATACCACGTCCGTTTTGTTATTTTGGCATGCAACGCAAGGCAACGTCCATATGCAACTTTTGGAATGCACCATAGGGGAAATCTGAAACGCAGATTTGATGGTAGATGTAAGAGTTAAATTTTTAGAATACCCATATTTTGGTTCTATAAAACATCGATTATCATACTAGTCCATTATAATTTACAAAAGGGTTGTTGCCACCAAAAAAAATTCAAATTTAGTAATATTTCTTGGTAGAAGGGATCAGGGAAAAAATGTCACGGCTAGGCAAGAAAGGGTAGCTCCTATCGGCTTAAGGGATATTAAGAGTCAAGGTATCTCGCGGCTAAGGGGTCGTTGTAGCATGAGTTTTAGTCGAGATAAGAAGAAATTGAGAATATATAGTTGTGCAGGAACGACTAGAAGATCAGTTATTGTAGAGAGCGGTTGTCAAGATGGTCGGTTTCATTAGCCTTAGTGGGATGATTGGCATTACACAGTGAAATTGGAGGTTACACCACGAAAAGCAACATGGGTAGTTTGGCAAGAGAACGTGGTGGGGTTGGAAGTTACTTCTTGGTGGGAATATGTCCATTGGCTAAAGGAGTATTTAAGGACACAAATCGAGAGGGGGAGGCATCAGAACACACATTCTTACTATTGTTTAATTGCTTTTATTTGCTCATTCTCACACTTTTATCTTCTAATGTAGGTTGTAGTTTTAGTTCTCCACAAAACTCTAGCTTAAGTTTGTCGATTAGGTGTAAATAATGGCTATTGATTAATGCAAGTTTCCTTTACATTCCACCATTTTGCCTTTGTCCAAGACTTAGTTTACCCTTTTAGTACTTGGAGAATCCATAACCAAAGGGTCGTGCCCCCCTTTTGGTGAAATCGCCTAGTCAGGGATCGATTACCATATCTTTCTACAGTTGGTGTGTTTGCATTAGCAGATGAGCAATTTCTATGGTAACATAATTTTGGCAAGCCCAGTGGGACTAATAGGTGAAGTGTGGAGTTTCACACACCCAGTACCAACCATTTCTGGCATATGCAATTGAGGTCTGCTAAGGCGGTGGGTTCAAGTGGTGGTGGGTTCAAGGTCAAGGTGGAGGAAGTGAGGGGGTGTAAGGACTAAGTAGTCCTTAGACTTTTTTGACCAAGTTGATCCTTAGACCATCAAAATGACGTCATTTTGGGGCTGACTGAGAGAGAGGAAAGAGAAAACGACGTTGTTAATGGACACGTCAGCAACCGTTTAGGGTCTGGTGGATGGAGGAACCAACAGGTCTAACATTTACAAAGTCCAAAAACTAACGTGTTATTATTTTAAGTTGAGACACTAAGTAGAATAAGAGGGTAAAGTCGAAAAATCAAATAAGGTATTAACTCATACTTTTATAATAATTCAATGAGTTCGGAAACATGCCTTCATTCATACCGTCTTCTAATCAACCTGAAACATTTTTGTTGGATATATATTCTTGAGGTATAATCATGCAAAAGTGTTCATTATTACAGAAGCTTTTCTTGATCTGGTTCATAAATACAGAAGTTAAAATTGTTGGACTTGTTAAATCATATTAACCGAAAGTTGATTAATCAGCATCCCATAAACATAATATAACAAATTGAAACGCGAGTGTGTCTTTTTAATCATAACTGAACCTTACAAGATTATTTTTTATATCACTGTAAATTATTTTCACCAGTTATATATATCTTTAATACGACACGTGTAAAAATACTTTTTACCGACTAAATTCATTCTTAAATTTAAAAAACAAAAGATGATATTTAAGATAGGTGATGGCTGCAGTCCTCTTTTCAAGCAGGGAGTGAGTCCTCTTTTCAAGCAAGGGTGAGATCCGCCCTTGACATGTTTTGTGCAATTTTTCACAAATCCTCAAATTCCAGAGTAGTTTAACTGAAGTCCAGATGTCGGCAGGCGTAGCATATAAAAAGATTCCGCTGGCTTGCGTTTTCCCATAAGGTTTTCATTCTTTTTCTAATGATTAGTGTAATTTAGATTTCCTAAGGAGCGCGCTATCTCACCTAAACATATTTCATAAACATCCATTTCTAGGTGATATATTTGCCTATAAAGATCAGATCCATTTCTCTGCAGAAAGTTCTCCATTTATAAATCAATTCCACCAACAAATAGAAGGAAGGCTTCAATTACAGTGATTATCACCAATAAATCCACAAACAGAATAATTAAGTAACTCCCTTAAACAAATGGCATAACCATGCACTAAGAAAAATAACAGAATCATACGTAATATGTAGATGGCCCTACATCTATATCTGCATCAACTCTTGGAAGATCTTCATGACAGGAGCTGGCAAACCAAGAAGCACATTGATGTTCCTCCTCTCTACCCCGTGGGAGAAGAACAGAATCACTTCCTTCTCAGGCAACGACACGGGCCCTGACAGAACAGGCTCGCCCCATCCAAAGTCGGTGGTGTGAAAGGAAAGCCTGGACCATGTTGTGATGAGAAGGGTGCAAGCCAGCGATGGCCTAGCCCTCGTAACCTCGAAGTAATCAATAGCTGATCTCATGTAACCGTCGGTGACCATCTTGATCGCCTCCTGAACGAGACCCACGGCATATGAGAAGGGCTTTTCCGACAATTCACCCGCCAGGCATACAGAGTTTGTCAGCACAATCCCATTTCCACAGTACCTATGTCGTACAAATAATGAAGTGGTATTAAATGCAACGTGATAACGACCAGTAAAAAAGATACTTTTAAAAAAAACATGTTAATTCAAAAAAATTAAATAAGCAAAAATGGAGTATTTAATGCATCATGACACATTACCCCTTTGGCAGAGGAGGGTTGAACTTGGCCCTCCCATCAACAGCAAACAGAAGCTTTGTTTGCTGATCTGGCAGCATCTTCAGCGCCCTTGTTCTAGCTATCCACACAAACGCCGAGAGGACTTCAAAAGTTGTGCATCTTTCAAGGGCGCCATCTTCCATTGCTCTGTCCTTGAGTTGCTTTAGCTTCTCCGGATCGAAGCAGAAGGACCTGTAGACCATGTCCTCGTCCTCATACAAGGTGTTGGTGTTGGACTTGTCCTCGATGTCAGCGAATTCTTGGTGAAGGTACTCTATCTTTGGTGGGTTCCTTGCCTTGAGTGTGCTTCTGTCGAGGAGTGGGGGAATTGAGAGTGGAAGGCCCCTGGCCATTTCACCCCAAGAGTTCACAAACTCCATTGCGCCGATGCCGTCAAACATACAGTGATTCATGCACAGCCCAAGGGAGAAGCCTCCACATTTGAACTTGGTCACCTGGAATATAATTTAAATAGAGTTGCTCCTCAGTCACTCTTAAATATTCTCGGGCAAGAAAGAATTTATTCTTTACCACTATTATAGGGGAAAATGCATTAGCTGTTTATTTATTTATTTTATATTTTTTTAAGTTATCTGTTTAGTATTTAAGGCCTAGTCCTTAATTAATCTGGGTTGACTTAAGTCGCCCACCTGACTATGACAGGTGAATCTTCCAACAAAAATAATTTAAGGTCTCAAACTCGGGACTTTAGTTAAGTAATACTAGAGAGAGTCCCATAAACTCCTCAGGGTTTTCATTAGTATTCAATAAACAAGATCCAAGGCACAGGCATAAAAAGAACATACCTGGGCAACCAAAGGAGGCATCTGAAGCATGTGCTTTGCATCAGGAATGTCATAAACCAGCTTACCAAGAGTCCCGGGATCAGGCTTGGTGATGTCACCGATCTCTCCCATGTCGCAGTTGGCCTCGGCCTCCACGTAGAGTGCACCCTCGCCAGTGCAGTCCACAATGAGCTTGCCTTCAGAGCTGATGCCCAGCCGCCCGGCGAGCGGGTAGTAGTGGACGAGCACCTTCCTTAAGGCGGTCTTGATCGCCTCCCCTGCCTCCTCGTTCCCTCGCTCCGCCGACTTGAAGCAGTAAATGGTCCGGATGATGACCGCGATGTTCTGGTCGAGGTTGGAGAGGAAGTACATGCTGCCTCTCTTTGTTTCCTCTGCGGGAGCAACCAGAGCCGGCTCGCCGATTAGCTTCACGCTGAGCTGGAAGGCGTTTCCGTTACTCACTTCCATCTCGGAGCTCTCTCTGACGCGTTTAAGCTAATTGCTGATCTGTTTTCGTAAAGGAAATTTATGACTAAAACTAATAACACGAAGCGAAACGAAACAGAAACCAAACAAACAAACAAACTCTCACTTTTTGGTTGAACTTAAAAGCACGAGAACAACGTGAGCAAAGATGTAACACACAGAAGAAGAAGAAAGGGAGCATGCAATGTTGAAAGGTATCATATCGGGAACACATGGGTTGTGTTTCTCATACCTGATGAGTGATGTGTGTGCCTCACACGATACGATATGGGGTCCGAGTTTCTGTAAAAGGTCTCGCTCGGCAGAAAATAAATATGATGTGAAGGTGAGAGGTAGTTACTGTTTTATACGCAACGGTACAAGCTGCAAATGTGGGGTCTTCGGATAGAAGGGAGATACTTTTTTGGTCAGAATGGAGATACTTGCTTTCACGTTGAATTTGTCTTATTTTTCTGTTTCCCTTCTTGTGCACTCGAAACGGGTGAGGGTAGGCCACTGGTAAAAAACTAAAACGACCAAAGGTACAAGGAACCAAGCCCCAGGAAGCAGGCGAAGAGGGGCTTGTTTGGTGTGGTTGGCATCCCACCTTTGATAACCTAATATATAATTGCTTGATTAGTTGTTACTTTCCCACATCATCATTTTTGGAGTGAACCGAAAGTTGAACGATCTTGGTTCACTAAGCCTGGATTAATTTTATAGAGAGTAAACCTCCCCCAACTTAGTAAGACTAAAATCAAATAACTTCGTTCATAAGAAATGAAAACTAGGCGTATTCCCTAAAAATTAAAGATACACGTTTAGTTAGTTTTTTCAGAGATAAATTAGTTCTTAACAAACAATACCGGCCGTATTAATCTATAAACAAATATTAATTTGAATAATATTTTTTTATTCTCAAAGTTTATACTGGAATTTTTGTTTCTAAAGAACGAAATTTGTTCCTATTATTTTTATCAAACGCTAATTTAGAACTTTACTCTCAATTTTGAAGCGTCATTATTGAAGGTTTCTAATTAATTTAATGAGTTAAATATTCTTTTGTTTCAACAATATTAAGTAACTTGTTTTTAATTTTACGGATATAAGCAACTTGCTCACAAATACTTGGTTTTAATCTTCTCATGCGCCGACAAATTTTTGTTGTAGTTTTCTGCACGTTTTTTCTATGCTTTTTATATTAGATATTTGAATTCATCTTCTGCGTAAACTAGCTTTTAAGGTTGAGTTCAGTCAATTCAATTCTCAATAAAATCAATCAATGAGCTACGGGCAAATGATCATTCTTATAAACTAGTTAGGAAGTGTTATATTAGATTTTTTTTTATACTATCTTAGGGACATGTCTCATTAAAACCTTACTAAGAAAACCTCATTGGATGTGTTTGGAGTCAAATGAAATGGGAAATGATTGGATTTAAAATAATTTGATTTGCAAATCAATTACTATGTTTAGAATTCAATCAAATAGGAATTGATTTGATTTAGTTTGATTGATGTACTTTTTTATCCTTATTAAAATAGGAATTAAAACAAATTAAATATTTTTTTGGAAAAATTATATATTTTTTTAAAATAAACGAAAATTTTCAATTTTTTAAAGAAATTATTTTTTCGAATTATTTTTAAAAAAAACATTTTTTTCCAAAAAATATTTTTGTGAATTTTTTTAAAAAAATTTGGAAAAATAATATTTTTTCGAATTTTTTTTAAACAAAATCTTTTGGAAAAAAGTTGTAAATAGTCTTTTATAATAATAAGATTTAATAAGTTTGATTTGATGAAGATGATAGAGTTTGTAAATTTAGTTCGTTGAATAGAGATAGTATTCTTTTATGTTAAAATGAAATCTCTTCCAAGCAGGATTTCTAATGTATGCAAATTGAATTATCATAGATTTAGGAAATTAAATCAATTTTCATTTCTTAAAATACCAAACATGAGAATTGATTTGCAAATCAAATCATTTCCAATATTATTTGATTCCAAACACACCCATTGGAAAAAATTTAGTGAAAGAAAAATTGTACAACATCTTCATAGTGCGGGTTATCTAATTAAAAACCTTATCAAGAAAAAACTCAGTGGGATAAAAAAAAACTTTTACTAAGTAAAAAAGAGTACATGTCTCCCCCTCATAGGAGAATTATTTAATGTCTCGAAATTGGAGTATCTTGATCTTGTGTACTAGTTTCTCAAAAGATGAAGTAGAAACTGTCACAATAATAGACTCATACACCCAGTACTACGGTTTCTGTAACAACGATCACACAACTTCCATCCTCTTCAGCTTTTGGCCATAAAAGAAGGAGGAGTGCAACAATCCAATAAACATCCACAATATGCAGCCACAATGACACAAATACCAACTCACTTTAACATTCTACATGATACTCGAACATGTTGATTGACTTACTCTTATCCAAAAACATTCACGACTCGCTTCATATATTCTATTATTTGTGCATGATATGTCGATCTCCATATTGTCATATATAAACAAATAACTTATTTGATATCTACATTTTTACAGAATTGAAAATATCTTACATCTATATAGCCAACACACTGTGACATGAATTCATATAAATTAAATAACCACGTACCAATGGTTTCATGGATATGTGGAAGGGTATAATATATTTCATTTTAATATTTTCTCACTCGAGAGAAATTATGTACCCTTGTTCACACACTTACAAAAAAAAATTTAATCAAGTTTAACATTATTAGCAAGATATATGAGTGTCACCGTAGCACTAAGACATGGTTACTTCAAGACCACGATCTTACAATTATTGGGATATTCAATGGATATCATTTATCCATCTAAAATCTGTTAAAGGTTTTCTCTGTGTAAGTTGATTTATGAATAAAAATTTCATTTATAAATACTCGATCTATAGGTCGAGGCAAGGTCTTGTCCTTCCAAGATCTTTAGTCTTAGAATCTTCCGTTAAATCCTTATAATTATGGAAACTTCTTTAGGAGTTCCAATAACATTCATGTCATCAACATATTTGGTAATTATGATAAATCCAACAATATTACCGTTGAAAATAAACACATAAAACCGTCGGAAACGGCTTTTAGGTTGAACTGGAGATATTTTGGCCACGATTACCGTCGGAATATATTTTCCGACGATAACACCGTTGGTAATAGTTGGTGCTAGTTTTGAGCTAGCAAGACCACGCGAAAAGCTGGAACCGATGTTACTCGAGTCCCTATAACGTCAGAATTTTCTAAGATGGCTATGGATTGTGACGAAGATATCTAATGGGCTTAATATGACATGGACACTCATACCAAGACATACCTCAGGACTTTAGGCACAAGTGTCTGCTTAACAGGGTTATTTGTTGACAAATGGAGCCTACCGAGGCCCACCGATAGCTTATTTGACAATAGAAAATTGAAGAAATGGTCTTGTGCATGGCAGAGACACCTATCACGAAATGAAAGTGTTTTGAGACACTTGTCTCAAGGAGGATAGGTGGTAGCAACATGTGGCACCCATGCATGGTGCCATGTGTCGTGACATGTCACTCATTACTCCGACGAGTGTTTAGGATGTGTTGAGAACTAAAATGCAATCATTTTTCTAGTACAAGGTTATTATGGGATTAAAAGAATAAATTATATATAAAACATGGTAAGAGTGTGTTTAACACTTGAACTTGGACTAGAAAATTGTAGAGAAAGAGGCAACAAGCTAGTGCTAGGCAGCAACCTAACCATCCAAGTTTTCACCTCACACTAACATGAAAATAAAATAACTCATTGGGACTTTATGGTTCAACTAATACATGACTAATAATAAATTCTAAACTCGACAGACAATATTCTAAGACAATGCTTAGAATAGCAAAAAAGTGGAGTGTTAAACAATATGCACAAAAAAAATTGACAAATATTGTTTTTCCAAGGATTGTTCATGTTGAAAGTTGCTGGTGCAAGACCAAGATAGGATGTTGCTTGAGTATAGTGCAAATAGTTTATTGAGCTTATGAACAAGAGTATGGATGAACTATGTTCACGTGGTATTGTGCACTTAGAGGCAAAGGGGATTTATTGTAATTCATTGTTGTCTTTCTTTGTTGATTAAGAACTATGATACTTGTATGTTATGCTTTGCCTTAAATTGGACAATTTAGTATTTCTTTTCTCCCGAAAAAAGTTAGGGTTCTTCCCCATGAAATTTTCTTAAGATGTTTTAGCGAGGCATTTCTTACCTTGCCGATTTTTTTGGTAACTTTGAATCTCTTTAATGGTGACCCTGACATGTGTTTCCTTTTTGGTGGAATAAAATTGGAGATGGACTTGACAAAAAAAGAGGAGAAAAAAAAAAACCTCTCTAGATAATGCGATGCAAGAATTCTTTATTCAGACAAAGCTACAATTTCTTGAGAAGATAATGCGGATGCAAGAATTCTTTAATCGTATCTATCAAGAAATATGAATTGCATGTCCTGTAACAACTAGCCACTAAGAAACGGCCGCAGCGACAGCTATACAAGGACAACAGCAACTAAAGGCGAGCCTACTATTAGAGGCAGTTTCAACAGCTTTGAATATTCATCACCCAGCATCTGGGGTGCTTTTGCTTCCCAAAATGATCTGTCATTTTCAGTGTGGTCATGGACCCTCAACAAGTCATGCCTGGCCACACCTGCTTAAGCAAGCAAGTCCTTCTTCTAGATAATCTTCCCTGTTGATCCAAAACTCTGGTGCATCCTGTGTAATAACCACCAGAGTTGAACTCTCTTAGATTATTGCTCAAGCTGGGGGAATACTTCAACAACTTCCACAAGCTAAAGAAATAAAGAACAAGGAAACAATTAACAGTTAAGTCAAACCTTCATTATTCCAGCAAGTACAGCACCTCCAAGGTACACCATGTGCTTTCTACGCGGCGGATCCTCAATTCTTAATCGCAATTTCTGAAAACCCCCACAATAGGAAAGACAAGAATGAGTTAAAGTTAACAACGAGTTGCATTAATGCATGATTGCATATTTATATCTCTCTCTTGGAAAGGATCAGGGCTACTTAGAATTTGTATCAGACTTATCTGATATAGAAACATTTTTCATCGACATATATAACGAAGTTCTAAGTGAAATGCAAGATCGCCTATTCAAGATGTTGGATGTCTGCCCAACTAGGCCGGAAATTTCAACAAATAACGTACTTTTAAATTATAAAGTCGGTGCCTAAAAGATAAAGGCAAAGGGATTCTGTATCATAACTTTGTTCCTATTTATCATAACATATCCAGCTTGCCAAACAATTGTATAATGTAGACAACACATTTTAAATTTTATTTTAAATTTGACCTATTCGTGCACCAATATTATTATATTTTTTTGTTAAAAGTTCTAAAAAGCGAATGCCAAGTTAAACTGGATTTAGTTAATATCCGTCACCAGCTTATCAACTTACAAAAACAAGGAATATTATGCTCTGCTGCAGGTATCTTTGACAGATCGCACACCCATTTACCATGCTCTTTCTAGCAGTAGGAGCTGGGTCTGTAGGAGCGTCATCAACAATAAATATAGTACAGGTGAGGTTGGGAACATTCAAATTCATGTAGTCAAAGTGTTGCCTAATGCAATCCTGCTTATATGGTGTTTGGTTGGAAAATACTACATTAGCCGGTCTCAAGCCTGGGAAAAGAGGTTGTGTAGGCCGCCGACAACCAATGTAAAACTTTGTCGAATCTTCATGACATAGATCAACAATTACATAGTGATGATGCTAGGTCGTTGCCTGGAAGCAATGCGCTGCATTGCTCGCATGCAGTGTCAAATGAGCAAGAGCTGCTGTATCGGTGCTCGGATGCAATGGAAAATATGCAAGGGTTACCACATTTTCATGAACGGGTGCAGGTAAATAAGTTAGGTCACAAC
This sequence comes from Nissolia schottii, assembly GCA_003254905.1. Taxonomy (NCBI): domain Eukaryota; kingdom Viridiplantae; phylum Streptophyta; class Magnoliopsida; order Fabales; family Fabaceae; genus Nissolia; species Nissolia schottii. The sequence continues at coordinate 203,910 of QANU01055992.1, read as the reverse complement.
AATATAGGTAGGATACGCTTTGGTACATAGAATGTAGGCACACACACTGGTAAATCAATGGAGATAGTAGACACCATGATTAGGCGAAGGATAAATTTTATGTGCCTACAAGAAACTTAGTGGGTAGGAGGGAAAGCTAAGGAGTTAGATACTTCTGGGTTTAAGCTTTGGTATGTTGGGAAGGCAAAATCTAGAAATGGGTTAGGCATAATTGCAGATAAGGTCTGAAAAAATGATGTGGTAGATGTTAAAAGAATAGGTGATAGGATTATAACATAAAAATTGGTAGTTGAGAGAGACACCTTTAATGTCATTAGTGCATATGCACCACAAGTAGGATTAGAGGAGCACCACAAAATAAGTTTTTGGGATGATTTAGAAGGCCCAGTTTAGGGCATACCTTTAGAAGAAAAGATTTTCTTAGGAGGGAATCTAAATGGCCATGTTGGGAGGGAAGCTAGTGGATATGAAGTGTTGCATAGGGGTTATGGAATAGGAGTAGCAAATGTAGAGGGTAGGACCATACTAGATTTTTTGTTAGCTCTCAATTTTACAATAGCGAACACATGATTTAGGAAACGGGATGAACATCTCATCACCTATAAGAGTAGACGGACTTGTTCACAGATTGATTTCCTTCAAATAAGAAAATCGGATAGAAAACTTTGCACGAACTGCAAAGTAATTCCTGGTGAAAGTCTAACTACTCAGCATAGGGTCTTGGTGATGGATGTACGTGTTTTGAGGCAAGTGATGAGAAACAACCCAGACAGGATCCCAAAGATTAAGTGGTGGCAATTGAAAGGCGAAAAACAAAGGATTTTTCAAAGAAGGGTTATGGAAGAAGTGAGTTGGGTGACACAAGGAAAGGCAAATGAGTTATGGGATAAGATGGCCGAAGAGATCAAGAAGGTGGCAAGAGAGACACTAGGGGAATCTAGGGGCCGTGAATTTAAAGGTAAGAGTCTTGGTAGTGGGATGAAAGCGTACAAGATAAAGTCAAGGCAAAAAAGGATTGCTTTAAAACTTGGCCTAAATGTAAGAATGCTGAAAATTGGGAAAAATACAAGACAGCTAAGAGAGAAACAAAAAAGGCAGTGAGCGAAGCATGAGAGAGGGCTTTTGATGGGTTATACCAATCCTTAGACACTAAAGTAGGGAAAAAGTGTATTTACAAGGTAACCAAAGATAGGGAAAGAAGAGCAAAAGACTTGAACCAAGTAAAGTGCATTAAGAACGAGGAGGGTAAAGTTCTGGTCAAAGAACAAGACATCAAGATTAGGAGAAAGAACTACTTTCAGAAGCTGTTTAATGATGGACTGGAGCCTCCCCCACAATTAGATAGATTAAATTCAGGGAAGAAGACCAGAATTTTACGTTTTATCACAGAATACGAGAAGCAGAGGTAAAAGAAGCTTTGAAGCGGATGGAGAATGATAGGGCAGTAGGACCAGACAAAATACCTTCTGAGGTATGGAAATGCCTTGGAGAAAAAGGAACATGGTGGCTCACAACGTTGTTCAATGAGATCATGAGGTCAAAGATAATGCCAGATGGGTGGAGGAGAAGTGTCTTGGTTCCCATCTTCAAAACAAGGGAGATATACAAAATTATGCAAACTACAGAGGGATTAAGCTCATGAGCCACACTATGAAATTATGTGAAAGAGTAATTGAATGGAGATTGCGACAGGAGACCCACATCACAGAAAATCAGTTTGACTTTATACCTGGGAGGTCTACCATGGAGGCGATCTACCTACTGCAGAGATTGATGGAGTGATATCAGAAGGACAAAAGGGATTTATATATGGTTTTCATTGATTTGGAGAAAGCGTACGATAGGGTGTCAAGAGAGATTTTATAGAAGGTTCTGGAGAAGAAAGGAGTTCAAATTGCTTACATACGAGTAATTAAAGATATGTATGACAGGGTCACAACTAGCGTAAGAACGCAAGGTGGAACGACAGAGGAATTCCCCATCACCATTGGTCTATATCAAGGGTCAACTCAGACTCCCTATCTTTTCGCCCTTGTCTTGATGCCATTACTGAACACATTCAAGGCCTAGTGCCCCAATGCATGTTTTTCGCAGATGACATTGTTTTGGTGGGAGGATCGAGAGAAGAGTTAAATAGAAGATTAGAACTATGGAGAAAAGTGTTGGAAACACATGGTCTTCATATAAGCAGAAGTAATACCGAATATATGGAATGTAGGTTTAGTAAGAGGCGTACAAATCCAAACATAAGAGGTGAAAATTGGAGATGATCCTATACCATGTCACAAGGTTCAAGTACCTTGGCTCCATTATCCAAACTAATGAAGAGATAGAGAGTGATGTTAATCATAGGATCCAAGCTGGGTGGATAAAATGGAGGATAGCCATCTTAAATGAACTCTATCCCATACCCAGTAACTTCCGTAGGAGTTTTTCCAGCTCAAGGCACCAAGATAACTGACGAATATAGAAAGAACTCGACTCAAAAGTCCGAGTAAACCAAGAAGAAAGTTGGAATCAGAGATGAGACGGAATTCCCTAGGATAAGGTCGTTCAGTCACTTTCCAGGCTCTTCCACTTCCACTGAAACTAACATGGAGGTACTTATGGAAAAACAAGCCAATTAGGTGGGACTTCCATTAAACCACTTTTTGGGGATAAAAGAAGAATTATATTGACAAGAGAAGAGAATTAAAAAAGATAAGAGGACAAGAAATGTCCTTTACAGAAACAAGAATTAAAGAAAATGAAGAAGAGCTTTCCAATCTCTCAACATATCTTAGAAAAAAACTCTAAAAAGATGGTGTTTTACACCAAACGGAGAGAAGATGCCTGATCCAATCCCACAGAATTACTTGTCTGAAAATCTTTCATTGGAAGTGAGAAAATTGGGCATTAACCAAATACACCAAACAATAGCAAAAAATTGCACAGCTCCACAAATATTTGGCTTTCTTATTTTACCCAAAACCAACATAAATTGTCAACAAGAAATGATCTAAGGTTTCAGGGCACACCCAACACTTGCCAAAGATACCAAACAAATTATTTCACAAGAAGTTAGTAACAAAACACCACAAAAACAAATGTGATTATGAGTTCACACCACACATAACACATAAGGGGAAATAGCCTTATGTGGCCTTCGAACTTGCAAAATGTCATTAGTATTAATTTTGTAAGCATAGTTGTCCAAATAAAGGATTTAACCTTACTAGGAGCTTTGGAGCTCCAAATAAGTTATCAAGGTGAAAAGAGGTTGTGTTCAAGGAATGAGTTAGGAACTGAAAGTGGGATTTGCAAGAAAACAACCCAGAGATTGATAATTACGATTATGACACGAGAAACGGTATCAAGGAGACCCATAAAGAACACTAATTCAGAGGAGACTCTATCATTCAGATTTTGAAACAAGTGAAAATCTCACAAAAATGTGGGGTCCTGCAAAATATTTGGATAAGGGCATTATGTAGAGAAGATAGGCGACAAATACAAGAACAGGTAGGGTTAAGAGAGGAGTCACCTAGCCAATGGTCCTCCTAAAAGTTAAAACATGAACCATTACCCACCTTCAAGGAAAGCAAAGGCTGAAAAGTAGCATAACCTTGGGATATAACTTTCCAAAGACTAGAATGAGAAGCATGAGTAGCAGTTTTAGTGTCTCACCCATTCTTTTCCAAGTCATACTCCTGATTACCTAATGGCTAATGCTATAGAGAATGATGCTCTAAAGGAAAGCACCATAGAAATTTACCAATCAAGGCAATATTTAGACACCAAATTGCCAAGACCACCTCCTTCCTTCTTCGAGCAACAACACACCTCTCAACTAACTATATGATCACATTTCATATCCTAGTAACTAACCAAAGAAAGTCCCTCATGACCTTTTCAATATAATTGGCCACCCCACTAGTATGTAGAACAGATATAAGTAGAGAGATATAGAAGAAAGATAAGCCTAAATGAAGGTGATCCGACTGCTTAACGAAGAATAAGCCCTTTCCAATTTTCAATGCACTTCGAGATGTTTTCCACAAGGGGATCCTAAAAAGAAATAGATGTAGGGTTACCACCCAAGTACACGAGGCCAATCAAAAGTCTGACAACTTGCTAAAGAAGATTTGGTAGAGGGGGCACGAGAGTCAACATTAATACCAGCTAGACTGCTTTTGGTTAGGTTAATCTTCAACCCAGAGGATAGCCCAAAAGTCTAAATAGGGAGGGGAGGGCATTCAGATAACTGCAAGTGAGATACATCATGCAACCAATAACATAATTCTCTATTGAGCTACTCTAGCCTAACTTGTCCAATAAGAAACAGTATCACGTTTTCTAGAATATATAATTTCAGGATTTAAGTTGTTAATTAACAAGCAACAACAACCAAAACTTACCCCACTATGTCAAGTTAGACAGATAGATCAAAAAATGCCATTGGCTTCTATCAATAACCAAGATTTCAATAAATACTGAATCACGGAAAAGAAATTTTGTCTTCAATAACAAATGCAGGATACAGTGATGCATATGCAAAAGCAACAGAAAAAACGAAATCCTATGTTTACCTTCAATCCATCTTTGTTGCCCTTCAGAACAACATCAAGATAACGATCAAGTATTTCTTTTTCCAATCTGAAAGGGCAGAATGGGGGAAGAACAGATATTTGTGAACTTTAATTTGAGGGGAAAAAAGGAAACAAAAAGGTTTTAAGAAGAATGAACAGCATTCCCAACAAATAAAAAAAAAATTTACAAATCCGAAAAATGAGACCTCCAAAATTATTTATTAGAATCTTAAATTTAATATTCGAAACAAGCTAGAAATGTAGAACTTGATGAATATCATCATAACAAGAATTAATCTTTAAAATGCTATACACTTAGGTAAGTAACCTAGCTCGCAATACCTCAAGCTTGCAACTTCATAGAAAAGCATTGTTATCAATAGAGGGAATAGCGTTTTGGCAAAAAGCCGCTATTTTTTCCACTATAGCGCCAAATTAACACTATAAAATAGCACAGCGGCCAGCTCCAAACCGGCTACGCCTATTCCGCTATAGCAGTGCTATAGCCGCTATTTGACAACACTTAAGTTTATCAATTTAACTTCCATGAAAAGGAAACCCCAGTCACTAGTTTTCAAATAACCAGCATGTAACTAAGTTCTAGAAGATCCTTTCAGCCAAGGAAATTTGCACTAGGACTATAACATTCAGAACAATGCATAACAGGCAATCACAAATATTTAGCTAGGGCATTAACTGTCATTATTTACAACTAAAATATTTTGCTAAGGATCCAACGTAATAGGAAACTGAAGGGTTGCAAGAAGAATCCTGAAGAATATGGTATGTGAGTGAGTGAGTGAGTGAGTGAGTGAGTGTGTGTGAGAGAGAGAGAGAGAGAATGTGTGTGTGTGTGTGTGTGAGAGTGAGTGAGTGTGTGTGTGGGTGAGTGAGTGTGAGTGTGAGTGTGAATGTGAAATAATAAGTCACAAAAACTCAGCAACACAAAGATTAAGGACAAATAGAGCCAATGTAAAGGAGGAATAACCAACTACCGGCTTGGTAATCCAGGATACATGGTGCTTCCTCCACTTAAAACTATGTGTTGGTAAAGCTGCAAGACAAAAATTCTTAATATAATAAGCAATAAATTGCAAGACATTTTCAAAATACAGTGGCAGAAGCAAGACTGCTCAATATAGATTATAGATAGAACAAGACTCTAAAGCTGAATTCACAATATAATATGCAAAAAATTGCAAGATATTTTCAAAATACAGAGGCAGAAAGCAAGACAGTTCAATATAGATTATAGAAAGAACAAGACTCTAAAGGTGCAGTTGTTTTATCTATGAAAGTAACTTTGTTGATTAAAGGAAATTATAATGATACTTATCTGGTAAAGATGGCAGATGACAATGAAATTTAATTATAAACCATTACAAATACCCAAAAGCAGGTACAGGTCATGGAATGTCATACAACATTTTATAAACATCACAAAAAAAAAAGATTGACATAAAGCTTTAGAATCTACTTGGTTGATGGGTGCAAAATAGAAAGGTGAAAAAATGATTTTCAACTAAACTATGGACCAATGTGAAACTGAGTTGAATTTTATTTTCCACCACATTTTTGGTATACCATTTCATTCAAGCAGCACTAAGCCCCTTAGTGCTGACAGCCAGAGTCAATGAGAGGCAAAGAACTGTAAAACGGCAAACGCATGGTTAATTACAAGGGTTGACAGATTGCCCTGAAAAACCCTTAATGTGGATAAATTCAATAATTATCACATAAAATTGCTCCATTTTCAATTATAAAACATCTTAAAGTATTCTACCAGAACAACTAAGCCTTGTCCCACCATGTGAGGTCAGCTACATGGATCAGACGACACCATAGTGTCCTATTGTGGACCATGTTTGCATTCAAGCCATTAACCTCTAAATTTCTTCCAAGTATTTCATCTATGGCTTTTCGAGATCTCCTCCCTCTACCTCTAATTAATAAGCTACCTGTCATCTAATCTACTCTCTTTACTGAGGTTTCTTGAGGTCTTCTCCTCACATATCCAAACCACCTAAGACGAGATTCTCCCATCTTTCCCACTATAGGTGTTACCCCAACTTTTTCTCTAATACCTTGTCCCACCATGTGCTACATGGATCAGACAATGCCATAGTGTCCTATCGTGGACCATGTTTGCATTCAAGCCATTAACCTCTAAATTTCTTCTAATAATTTCATTTATGGCTTTTCTAGATCTTCTCCCTCTACCTCTAATTATTAAGCTACCCGTCATCTAATCTACTCTCCTTACTGAGGTTTCTTAAGGTCTTCTCCTCACATGTCCAAACCACTTAAGATGAGATTCTACCATCTTTCCTACAATAGGTGTTACCCCAACTTTTTCTCTAATGCATTAATAGTATTTTTCAACTTCCATCATTGAATTTCAAAATATGAAGATATTGTCACCTTTCATTCTGAAAACAGTATTTCAGTTTCCATTTCCTGTTTCTTAAGATTACAATAAGGAAATAGTGAAAACAAGAAATCCTGTTTCATGTTTTCATTTCTTGTTTTCACTATTTCCTTTACAAAATCCTGCAAAACAAGAAATAGATTGAAAATCGGAAATGAAAACATAATCAAATAAGCCCGAAGATTTCAGATGGAGTATCATACCATCATCCGGTTGTCGATATCCATTTCCTGAATGCAGCGAAATACCATGTCAGCCATTCCATCACCTTCAACATCTATAAGTTCCTGCAAGTGGGGGCAATCATATGCCGGTAAATTACACACTAACTAATTCAGCTAGAATGACACGTGCACATCATAAAAACACAGGTTGTGTTCAAACTTAAAAGTAAAATATACAAGAACCATCTTTATCTATCATAAGCAGTCTAATGAGATTTGATCTACTGTTCTTAAGAGATAAAATAAAATACTCATAAACAAAAACAAATGGGTGCCGAGTACCTACTGGAGTGAAAAGAGCCTCTGGAGCCTGGAACCTTTCAGTGCCCACTTTAATGACCCGTCCATCTGGAAGCTAATTTAGAGAGTATAAATCATTAAGTGATATCATCATAAACATTCAACTAATGACAACAACCCCATGAATACATTAAATGTTGCATTTAACTCTAAGCTATAGAATAATACAAACAACAATAGGTATTACATAATACATACATGCACTACAGCACAAAATTTACGAATGTGGGTACAGAAAAGCATAAAAAGCATGTGAAAGAAACTCATGAGAGAACAGATTAAAGGATTAGCAGAACTTAAGCCCCCAGCCCTCCATCTTCAGGCAAGCCATTTTGAAAAGAATAGCCAATGCCAACTATATCGACGATCATATACACAATAGACCTATAAAGTTCATGAAATTCACGATATCAACTTACAGTGTAGTTCTTTACAAGTATAGTGGTCTCAAGCCCCAACTGATATTCCCTCTTGTAGTCATAACTGTAGTAAAGCAGATGCAGCTATTAAGGAAACATTAAAGAAAACAGGAAACCAAAGTGTGGCATGAGATTTGCTTCCAACCTTATATAGCATAGCTTCTCTTTGATTTCCCTAACAGTCTCAAAATCAGCAGTCCTATTCAGTGAATACCTAAGAAAAGAGAATTGTGTTTAAATTAAAATTGAAGCATAAGAGGTAGAAAGCAAATTATTTGTGGCAATGTACAGTTTTTGCCACTATTTAGTGCATTTGGTTAGAATGCAACTCTCGAGTATTCAACGACAATTTCTTAGATAGTCATGACTTGTGGGAGAAGATAAGGCGTTTATTATCTGTTTGGTGTAAAGCACACAATCTCTTTAGAGGATTCTCCCTCACATATATTTTGAGAGATTGGAAAGCTTTACTCCCTTGATAGCTTTTATAGTCTTTTAGTGAATGCTGTTTTCTCTTTATTGAGGATTTCTTATCATCTTACTTTCTGTAATTCTCTTCTCTACTTAATGAAACTCTTCTTTTATCCAAAAAAATTGAAGCATAAGATAGAAAGAGTCAGTTTTTCATCATACTGATATTATGACTGAAATGAAAAGAATTAGCACTCACCCCCTTCTTGAAAGCAAATCAACAAGATAGGATGTTATATGTCGGCCAGCTACATTCATTCGTTTTGTCAGATGAGGGAATGAATAGCCATCAACAACTGGAACCTGGATTAAAGTTAAAACTTTGATCATTAACGTTTTTGGAATTAACGCTTATAAATAGTAACACACTATCAAAGTAAGAATAATATGCTAAACATTTTATTTGGTCATGACAATATGTTAAACTTACTGACCACTTTCTGACTTCTTAAACCAAGGGTGGAACATAATATTTGTATACCAGAATGGAGACTGATGATCAACCAATACATCATAAATCATGCTTCATAATCACTCAGAAAAAGAAAACAGATAAGAAGATACCCATTCTCAATACGAAACAGAAATAATATGAATCACAACATTGGCCGGATGTTATCATACGAGCACGTAACTGGTCTGAACCAAGCCAACTCATCCAGCACCAACTTTGCGATTTTTATATAGATTGTCAGGAACTGTAGCATTTCTCTATCAGTAGTTCTTAAGATTAACACAATTTTTTTAGAGCAATATATGAAATTTCAAATGTTTGATCTAGTTACTGTACCCAACTCACTGAAAATACATCATGAAAGATCAACATAACAATCACTAGCGAACAAACAGTTAATTGCTTAAGCCTAAAAGTTTGACACTATAACTATGTGCAACTGGCAAGAGTGGTAAAAACTGGCTCTATTGAAGGCAATATCCAAGGAAATTGAAAAATAAGAGATAGAACCTAGGAGTAGCACCAGTATAGTGATCAGCAAAATAACTTAGTGTAGATGCTATTTAATTACCACATGAGTGACACCATCACCCGAGTCAATAACTAATCCAGTCAGCAAACCTGAGGCAAGTAAAGAAATGTTAAAGTGCAAGCTGAAAGAAGGAAAAAAGGAGAATTCTTATTGATGATTGAAAAAATTACAAGTTTTCCCTATTTGATACACAAAGGTTGGCAAATTATGATATCTGATTTCACCACATAAAGTGTAAAACTTTAGCAAGTTACAAAATATCTATGGTTTATAAATGACTACGTTATAACTGAAGCTAGTATTTCAAAAATAGAAAATAGGCGTTAGGGGAGTAAACTACAATTACAGCAATATAAAAAAAATAAAAATAAAAAAAACTTCAACCTTCACTCATCTCTATAAGCACCTTGAGCATATAATGTTAGAACAGCTTGAATTTGGATAAACACTCCAGCAAAATTGTACTTCTCAAACATTGTCTCTACCTAGCAAGTCAAATGATCAATAAACTAGTTAAAATCAAAGTTTTTCTTGAGATCACTATATCAGTCCAGGCTTGAGACGACAATCAAGAGTATTTAAATAATATACAAAAAACTCGCTTTGTTTTTCCTTTAAAAAAACAAAGGTATCAGAATTGGTTCGCAAACCATTTTTTCACGATTCTTTGAGGGATTAAGCGGCGGATCTGTGAGTAGAATCTTACAGTCTGGCGGGTTAATCTGTCAAAGCAAAGTTAGCCATGAATATTACATATACACCAATCCAAAAAGCCATAGTTGAAAGCACCAGAGTTACTTTTAACTCGTTGTAAAATGCATGATCCCACACATGGCACATATCGTCCCAGTTTTGCACGATGCCGTTGTTAACAGGGTAAGATATATCCAGCTGATGCCGCAGGTCTGCACAGCCTTCACCAACAACAATATCCTAAATGAAACACAAACAAATTCAGAAAGAACAAATAAAGTACTCAGAACTAAGTAACGTCTTAATCAGGAAACTAAAGTGCATATTATGATAATCATCATATTGATAACGAGTTAACAAAACATCTCTTATAAATCAGCTGGGCCTCATATTAATAACAAGTTAACAAAACATCTCTTATAAATCAACTTGGCCCAGCTTCTACGTTTCAAAGAAGGTCTTCGAATTTCTAAGAAACTACCTAATTTCAGATGCGTTTATTATTAGAAGTGAAAGAGTGGCGCACCTTTAGCGCTTGTTCAGTGAGTGATTCTTCGTATCGAAGCATGGGCCTCCCCACCACGCAAGGAAAAACAGATGTGGGGAAATTCTCCCCAGCGAAACCGCACTTCACATACTGCATTTCAGAGAGAGAGAGAATCAGCATCATAATTGGCGAGAGAAAAACAAAACGAGAAAAGACATTTCCGCAAGTAAATGACACCCGACGCTGAAAAAAGTGAGAATTTATGGTAAAGTGAAATTGGGGTTTCTAAGATCATTTGGATCCATTGCGATGTATGCATGACTTGGATGTAATTGGATCGTGGGGTTACTGAGTAGATCAAGGAACGCACGCTATTTGATGTGAAATGAATGAAATGGAAGATGGGAGAGAGGATTACCCCGGTTCCGTTGTCGCAGACGACGACGTTTCTGCTGTCCATGTAGCGCTTCTTCTTCTTCCTCTTCTTCTTCTTTCAGCTGCAGCTGGAGTGCGTTCTTCCCTTCTCTCTTTCTTTCTCTTTTATTTTTCCCTCTCTTTCAGCCTCAGTTTCACCTCGTCTGTCACTGTGGCTTCAACTGCCGATGCCGTACAGATGCAGCAAACGCGGGCCTACTTGCTCTTGTTGGTACAGTGGAGTCAATGGAGACGGAGTTAAAGGAGAAGACGTCACTAGGATTTGTTTTTTTCTTTTCCTTTTTCTTTTTCTCTAATTAAAAAAAACTTGTATACACTAAGCATCCATCTAAAAGAAGCACAAAAAAAGTGGTTATTTATCGGGGATATACAGACAAAATTTTTATTTATTTATTTATTTATTTATTTATTTATTGAGACAAATATAAAAATTTATGTCTTAGAATAGAATTTGTATCTCCGTTTTGTTGAAATATGGGGTCATAACCTTTTAGAGTAAAATAATATTTTTTTTAATTTTTTATTAAATTAATATAATAAGAATATTTTAAGTCATTTGGAGAATATTTTTTGTTTGTCTCTGTTAAATCAAACAATATATAAATACGAATAAGTGTGTCTTATTTATTGTTACCGAACACAATACAAGATTGACTTGTATATCTCTATCTTTATGTCTTTGTCCCAATGTCAGTCTTATCTCAACAACCAAACACAACCCAAGTTCAAATATTTAGACTCTTATTTGGCATAAAAGAAATACGAGAAAATACTCATTTTGGTCATTGAAATTTAAAATCTAACTTTCTAATCATTGAATTTGTAAGTTTTGTAGGTCAAATTAGTCCCACAATTCATTATCATTATTGTATTGTCATGTTTTTACTAATTTTTCACATTAAACGAGAATTTCATAATAGAGGTAGTGTGACAACAATACTAAAGGTTAAAAATACAATTGTGAACACGTTTAGAGCTACAAATCTTAGTTGCTATTGCAATTTCATTTACTACTATAACTGCTCTGGCTACTTCATTTGCAGTTTCAAGTGCTGTTATAACTCATTTGCAGTCTCAATTGTTGTTATTGTTCCATTTAATGTGATAAATTAACAAAAATGTGACAATACATTAATAATAATCAACTAAGGGACTAATTTCACCTACAACTTATAATTTCAGAAATTAAAAAGTCAAATTTTAAATTTTAAAAATAAAAGTGACTCGAACCTACACTTTCAATGGCCAAAATGAGCATTACCCTAAAGAAATAGAATAGAGGGGCTACATATTGAGGGTGATGTGTGGTGCACCGATGAACATATTCTAAAGTTGGAGGCTGGTAATTAGTTTAAAATTTTATTTTACCTTTCTAATCCTCATCAATCAAGGCCCCTTTCATCTTGTGACTTTGTCGGATAGAGCGGAGGATTGTTTGTTGGCGGAGGTAACTAAGAAGTAGGTCTGGGAGGCGTTGAAGTTTTTGAAGGCATTTAAAGTTCTAAGGCCGGATGGGTTCCAACCTTATTATTTCAAGAAATTATGGCACATTATTGGGATGATATCTGCCTTTTTGTTAGACAGGCTTTTGTTGTTGGTTGCTTTGATGAGAGAATTGTAGAAACTTTGAATGTGTTGATTTCGAAAATCGAGGTGCCAACTCTCTTTTCTCATTCAGGGTTATCAATTTCTACAATGTTGTTTACAAGTTGATTATGAAGGTGTTGGTTAACCGTTTGCATCCATTCATGATGGAGATTATAGGGCCTTTGTAGAACAGATTCATTCCTACCAGGAGCACCACAGATAATATTATTATTGCTTAGGAAATTCTCTATCACATGCATACTTCAAAAATGAAGCAAGGTAGCATGACTTTAAAAATTGATTTACATAATTATGATAATGTAAATTGGAATTTTCTAGAAAGGACTTTGCAGGACTTGGACTTCCCAGCATGTGTTATCCAACTTATTATGTTTTGCATGTCTTAATCTTCTTTGTCGGTAATTTGGAATGGTACTTGCTTGGATAGTTTCCCTCTTAATCGTGTGTTCAGATAAGACAATCTTCTCTCACCATATCTGTTTGTCTTATGTATGGAAAAACTCTCCATGCTTATCTCGGATAGTGTGGAAAAGGGGGAGTAAAATCCTATTTCAGTGGTGCAAGGTGGTGTTGGTATCTCTCATTTACTTTTTCCGAATGATATTCTTCTCTTTGTTGAAGCTAAGGAGTCTCAAATACGACTTATTTTGAGAATTTTGTGGGATTTTGAGGAGGCTTTCAGGTTGCGGGTGAGTATGAAGAAATCGAAGGCTCTTTTTTCTAAATCAATTCCCTTGGGTAGATGGGATAGGTTGGCTAGTGTCTTCTCCATTACAGTGCACACACAGACCAATACAGAAATCCAAAAGCCAGCAAGACATCACATACTCCGTATGGTAGGGAATATCTCACTAAAAACTCGCAAGAAAAATTCAATGGAAAAACCTCTCTTTATTCATAAAAAAAAAGGAAGATATCAAACCACCCAAATCAAGGCAAAGTGTTATCATTACAAAGTATTAAAACAAAATTCTTGAAGCAACAAAACCAACAGCAGTGAAATACAATTATAACCCAAGATGAACCAAGCTTAGAACACCTTGAGAATAACCGCCATCACTACTTTCCTTCATCCTTTGCGCTAGATAATTTGGCATATCTCCACCCACTATTGTGGTTAAAAACTTAGTATTCTTCACTTCCTCATGACCTACAGTAATAACCAGTGCATACATTGAAGGAAAATTTCTACATACACAACAGACCAGAATATTAATGTTGGCCACCCAGTCACAACACTTGTACAAAAACTACAATCTTCTACATGTGTTGAAGCCACATTTACTCATCCTATTTGCTTGGCTCACTTCCTATTTCCAAGGGACTCTAATAGCCTCCAATACAAAGGTACATGCATCGGATAAGGGACTAAGAGGCCCCCAACCACTCCTATGCAACCTAAACCTTTCGAGGTATCGAACTTTCTTGAGAAGGCTACTCCCCGTAAAAGAATAGTCCTTCATTTTTTATCGCAACAAAATGCTGAATAGATTACCTCTTAAAAATTTTAAAATTTCAATATATTGAATACAACTAAAACTTCAAAACTAACCATTACTAACTTACTTGTTTAGCTTAACCCTATTTCTATTTTGTGTCCTGCCACAATGAACGATGGACTTTTGTTTTTTTCTCCCAATCCCGTTGATTGAGGTGCATCTTGTTTTCTTTCCTCATTGGCTGAGCTCACTTGTTTATGCCTCAGTTAGTAATATTAATGCCTTTAAAGCCACATTGACTAAACTTAGTAATATTAATGCCTTCAACGCCACATTGACTAAATCTTTTAGCCCTTTTACTAAGTTTTGTTGATGTGACTTTAACCGGCTAAAAAATTTAAGTGTGGTAGAATAAGTGAAAAAAAATACGATTGTAATTTTATTTTTTTAATGTAGCAAAATGTAGCATTTTAAAGCAAATTGCCACAAAAAGTGGCGATGTATTAAAAAAATGGTAGTATAAATTGTCAAAAAAAAATGACGATTCATTAAAAAAAATATAAAATGGCAGTATAAATTGCCACAAAAGTGACAATTTATTAAAAAAAAAGCAATGACATAAATCGCCATAAAATGTGGCTATTTACTAAAAAAAATAGCAGCATAAATCGCTATAAAATGTGACAATTTACAAAAAAAAAATACCACATTTTGATAACCATTACAAAATCTCTACATTTCGATATTAAATTGTTTTTTCCCCCACATTCAAGTGTAATATCTTAGTAAAGTCATTGTTTATATAATAAAACTCAACAATAACAAGTGTTCCCTTGGGACATCCGATAAAATTGGAAATGATACATAGAAGATTAGCATGGCCCCTGCACAAAGATGAAGTGCACATATTCAGAAATGGTCCAAATTTTTTTCCATCCTTTTCCACTAGATTTTTCTATTCAGCTATGTTTCAGATTCTCCATTTTGGTTTCCTGTGATTCAGGGTAATGCGGGTATATTTCAATGTCATGGATTTTCTTTTCAGGCGTGTTACTTCTATATTTGTTATTAAGGATAACACCAACAGCTCAACCTAACATTTGAATTATTGTGAAAGACTCAAAATCTATTAGTGTTCATAACTTATAAATTATTTTAAGAGAGTCAAAATCTGTTAGTGTAATCTGCTTGTTATCTTTTTGTTAG
Organism: Nissolia schottii; assembly: GCA_003254905.1. Classification (NCBI taxonomy): domain Eukaryota; kingdom Viridiplantae; phylum Streptophyta; class Magnoliopsida; order Fabales; family Fabaceae; genus Nissolia; species Nissolia schottii. The sequence continues at coordinate 188,646 of QANU01055992.1, read as the reverse complement.
CTAAGGTAAGTATAATCTCTAGCTCCATAGCTCGTGGATGTATCCCACAATTATAGGAACAAATTGTCCTATATATGTAACTCATATTCTGCTACAATCAAATGAACAAGTCTTAGCCTTTTTGATATTTCTATATGATATCAATTGTCGTTCGCTTAATAGCTTCGATCCATTTCAATATGTCTTGTGCCATCCCTGAGCCTTACAATGCCAATCCCTCTCTTGTTCCTCCACCCATCAATGGCAATAACTCTGTCATATCTCTCAACACCCATCACCCCACCAAATTTCAGGAACTAATTACCCTGCTTGGAAGTGAAAATGAATACACTTCTCATAGGCTATGATCTCACTGCATTCATAAATGGCTCCAACACATGTCCAGCTTCATCTCATAAGAGATTATGCCTATTAGCATCGCTAGGACAATCTCCTCCTCCATGCCATCATTTCATCTGTTGATCAACAGGTGGTGACAGTGCTGGACAATGTTGCCACCTCTAAAGAAGCCTGGGACACTCTTGCACATCTCTTTGCTAGTAAGACTCATCACCGAATCATGTACCTGAAGGAACGTCTCTCTCAATCCACAAAAGGATCTCAATCTGTTGCTACTTACCTTCACAATATCAAATCTATTTCTGATGAACTGGCAGCCATAAACTGTCTTGTTTATGATGTGGACCTGGTCATTCACACACTGAATGGGTTGAGTTCAGAATTCCAGGAAGTAGTCACAAAACTCTATCTCCTTTGATGAGCTTCATGGCATGCTCACAAACTTTGAAGCATACCTCCAGTGCGATGCTCCACCTTCTGATCCTTCTCTAGTGATCACAGCTAATGTTGTAAATCGCAACAAACCACCTCACTACAGGCATAGGTCTCAATCCAATCCCTCAGGAGTTTCGGCATCCGGTTCTTCCTTTCACATGGTATGTTAATTCTGTGCCAAGACTTGTTATCGTCTTCATGGCTATCCAAATAAGCCAAGATCACAACCTGCAGTACATTACACTCATGCCTCTCTTACTGATGGCAATTCAAGTTGGATTCTTGATTTTGATGCTAGTCATCGTGTTACTAATGACCTTGAGCAATTGCACCTCTCTTCACCATACACTAGAAAAGATCAAGTCTTTGTAGGTGATGGCTCTGGTCTGCCTATATCTCACATCATCTCAAATTGACTGATGTTCTTCATGTTCCCTCAATTTCTCACAAATTAATTTCCATTTCTAAACTTTGCCATTTTTCTCACATTGTTTTCTGGTGAAGGGTTTGAGGACAGGCCAGCCACTGCTCAAAGGAATCCCCTGTGCAACATCAAGCCTATCTTTCCACCATCAAACAGCCATGGCATCACATTTTCGGTCATCCTGCATTGTGTGTGTTTTAGCATTTATCATCCATTCATCAAATAAAGTCCAACACAGTCCCATAATGCATCTCATGTAGATTTTCCAAGAGTCACAAATTACCTTTTACAGTTTCTACTGTTTCTAGTTCTAGGCCTCTTGAAATATTGTACACTGATGTATGTATGGAGCCCTGCTCCGGTTAGGTCTCTAGATAGTTTTTCATATTATTGTTTGTTGATCATTTCACCAAGTACATGTGGATGTACCCTTTGAAGAATAAATCAGATGTATCCTTTATATTTCCCAAATTTAAGAGTATTGTTGAATTCTTTTTAATCTTCCAATTATATATGTTTATTCTGATAATGGTGGAGAGTTTCTTAAACCCAGATCCTTTTTAAATCAACATGGCATATCTCATTTAACTACACCACCTCACACACCTGAACATAATGCCCCTACTGAAAGAAGACACAGAACCATCGTTGAAACTGGTCGTGCATTACTGCTTTATGCTAAACTTCCATCTTCATATTGGTCTTTTGCATTTGCCACTGCAGTTTATTTAATTAATAGGCTTCCGACTCCTATTCTTGACATGCATTCCCCTTATCAAAAATTGCATCATTCCGCTCCTAACTATAAGCATTTACATCATTTGGTTGTCTATGTTTTCCATGGCTTAAACCTTTCACTCATAACAAACTTCGGCCTAGGTCCATACCATGCATCTTTGTTGGCTATTCCTCCTCTCTAGATCCTATCAAAAATAAAATGTATACTTCTCGACATGTTTCACTTTGTTCATGACACAACCTCCTGCTTTCAAGCACCCCCAACATCCTGATTACATTTGTAAGCTTCACAAAGCCATTTATGGGCTTAGGCAAGCTCCATAGGCATGGCATGATGCGTCGAAAACATTCATCACTTCCTATGGTTTTCACACCTCCAGGAGTGATCCATCATTGTTTATCTATTCTGAGAGCAATATTAAGGCTTATTTTCTGGTTTAATGTTGATGATCTTCTTCTAACAGGAAGTGATGATCGGTTTCTTACTAAATTTATTCTTGCATTATCTCAAAGATTTTCCTTAAAATATCTTGGGAAACCTCGTTACATTCTTGGCATTGAATTAATCCCTACTAAAACTGGTTTGCTGTTATCGCAACACAAGTTCATTAGGGACATCTTGGAAAAATTTGACATGGATGGCAAAGCCATCTCCAACTCAGTTATCCTCGACAGCTCAACTTCAACTTCAAGATGGTTCTCCACACACTAATGCCACACTTTATCGGCAGATTACAGGAGCTCTTCAATATCTCAACATGACCAAATCTGACTTATCTTTTGCCATCAATCATTTCTCTCAACTCATGCATGCATCTTCCAACTACAACTCATTTTCAGCACCTCAACCGTTTGCTCCAATATTTAAAAGCCACCATTAATCATGGTTTGGAATTAAATAAACCAATTTCATTCATTCTTGTCACGTTCTCTGATGTTGATTGGGGTGGGAATGCAAATGACTGCACCTCTACCTCTGCATATATCGCTTTCCTGGGTGGTAATCCAACTTCCTAGAGTTCTAAGAAGCAAAGGACTGTGGCTCATTCCTCGACAGAAGCAGAATACCCATCAATAGCCACTGCTGCAGCTGAAATCATGTGGCTGTATAATCTCCTGCGTCTTGTTGAGCCACCTCTCATTTTCTGTGACAACATTGGAGTTACATATTTGTGTTATAATCCTATTTTTGACTCTATGATGAGGCATGTCTCCCTTGATTATCATAATGTTAGGGAACAAGTTCAAAATGGGAGGCTGTGAGTCTCGCATATTTCCACACATGATCAAGTGGCTGACATCCTCACCAAACCACTTCCACTATCCAAGTTCGAAGAATTAGTCAAGATGAAGGCCACCAATGGCCACTTCCCTTCATCTTGAAGGGGCATATTACGGATAACATCAACAATTCAACCTAACATTTGAATTATTCTAAAAGAGTCAAAATCTATTAGTGTTCATAACTTTTGAATTATTTTGAAAGAGTCGAAATCTGTTAGTGTAATCTCTCTATCTTTTTGTTAGCTAAGTCTAATCTCTAGCTCTCTATCCCGCGGATGTATCCCAAAATTATAGGAGCAAATTGTCCTATACATGTAACTCTTATTCTGTTGCAATCAGATGAACAAGTCTTGGCCTTTTTGATATTTCTATATTTGTGACGCGAGCACTGTGCAATGAAAACCTGGGTGAATTCCAGAGAAATCTCTGATTGCTTGTGTTTTAGTGACAATTCTGAAATTTTGAAAGTAATTTCCACCGCTTATCTATTTTAGGATATCTTAGCTAATTATTAACCTAACCATATGTACATTTTACTCGCACCAGATTCATATTGATTGGATAGGATTGAATTAGTGATGTTCGAGGCTCGTAACTATTCTTCTAGTTTACTGTTTTCCAATGTTACGTTGTTGTTTGTGTCCTTCATCTCCCAAATTATTGTGATTTCTTGTCTTTTGTGGTGAAGTGATTTCATATCTTTTAGTTGTTAATCAGCAAGAAGACCTGCTTTTAACCTCATCGTTTTCCCAATCTAGATTTAATAGATACCGTAGCCATCATTCTTAACATAGATTTGGATACTTGTATTCATTGTATTACATTGCCCCCAATTCTTTGCGAAACTGCGAATGGTTACAATAACAGTATGAAGGCATCGAACCTTGCAAAAGCATAAATAATTAAGAAGTTTTGGTGAAGGCCTGGGTTCAATAGACTGGGATCTGTAGTGTTGCCATTCACGACATTGATACTCCTACATCAACATCTTAAACTTGAAGCTTAAAAGAGTTATACAATATTTAGGCCCATATTACTCAGTCATATTATGCTGGATTTATATACTGATAATCCTACAAAAACACTAAAAGCTAAGAAAATCGACTAAGAAAACTTGAATGCAAAAGAAAAAAAATAAAAAGTTGATACAACTAATTCTATACTAATAATTATTATAATTATCCAAAAATGAATACAATGAAATATGATCTCCAGACACTACAATTCAAATGTAATGGTTCTCACAACAGGTTTCTTTGAATGACAGTAATTCTGAAGGGAATCATTATCAACGGTGCCAAGACCAGATAGTTGGATGCCATAGGAGGCAAGACGTTTAATGTCCCGTGGAATAGGAGATTGCCAAAAGCCGTCCCACCAAGCAGGAGGGAGAAGCGGTGTGAGCGCACACTGACTGGCCTGGTTTTGACAACTCAACGGTCCGGCATATCTGTTCCACACATGGCCCCAACCAATCTGATTCTTTAAACCATCGCTCAATAAGTTACTTTGGAAACTGCTGAAAAATGAAAAACTTGATTCGGAAGAGTTGTCTCCTGAAGAAAACAATAGTCAGATGCTTAAGCAGTATGTTTCTCGAGACATTTTTATGCAAATCTGATGAATGGTATCAAAAGCTAATAGAAGGGCTGAAGGTAGTGTAAGTACCTAGATTGTGTGCTGCAGCAAGGGCAGCAATTAATTGAGCATAGGTAGTCCCAACTCGCCGGTGAGCTCCTGAGATAGCAGCGTATCTAGCGCGAGATGCAAGAAAAAAATCTACAAAAGCAACCCATCTGGGAGCTGGACCCCAATCCTTCACTCTGAAATCAGCCTTCTGCAGTCCTTGAAACATACTTCCTTTGAAATTTTCATAATCAAAATGAAGAACCTGGTCAAAGCACATACACATAAGAAAGGAAGGCACACGAATTTTGGGCATAGGCCGCCTCTACCAAACATTAAAAAAAAAACAAAAAACAAACAAATGCATGTACTTCACTGCATCTATTGATGGTTGCCTCATACATCATATTCAGAAAGTAGCAATAAACTATATAATGGAAATTAAGTGCTGAGTTCAGGATATTGACATAATAGAGGATAGCACATTGCCCGGTCCTGTTCTACTTTCATAGTAGTAATTTCCGTCAATACGGACTAATAAAAATTATTTTCTTTGAACTACGAGTGGCAATGTGGCATATGTCATACTTAAAAGTCTCGTACATCAACATTGGCAAATGACTCATCACACAACAAGAACCGGAAAATTACCTTGGCAAATTCACTTATGTTGGGCTTGATACTTTTAACAAGAGAAGGTGTATCTGACACAATAACCACCTTTGGTCTTGACATTAGGTGTTGAGTCTCTATGGCTTTTTTGATGCAACGCAATGCTGCCTGTACAGCTCTTACCGATCTAAAAAAATGAAAGAAATAATCTCACTCAATTAAAGACATATCATATGTGAAGGTTGAGATGCCCCATGTTCTGTTATTAAGGGATGGAAGATACTTATTTCAAAAGCATACAGTAAGAGGTACAGATGGGGCACCAAATTTGGAATCCATTCACTGCTTAATGTCATTTTATGAGGTGGCCAAGCTTTTCCTTTGCATTCATACGTTTTGTTTGTTGTGTTTATGTTATTAGTATATACTTTTATCCTATGCTAATAAGAAAGCTAAATACTTTCAAAGATAATTTTGTTATATGGCTGCCGAAATGCCCAAGAGGCAACAAATAAAGTGATTAAGTTAATGATTAATGTTCATTCTTCTGACTTTTATTTATTTATTTATTTATCTGGTAGCTGAATGGACATACGGAACAGGATGGTGTCAGAAAGATATTGAGAGACTGGCAGGAGGGTATGGAAACCAAGATTGCTTAAATATGATCTTTGATTTGTGTCTGACGTATTAACCAGCATATTTGAACACTAGTTGACAAATGATTTCAAGATTTTAAAAACATAAATCTCTTCAATTTGCCTTGCAATATTTAAGATTTGCCCCCTGCCTGTGAATTGGGTATGAGGAGTGCATTAAGGCAAGAAAACTGAATTGAAACAGAGTGATGAGAAGTAGTTACTATTCCCGTGGAGGTATAAGGGGAGAAGAAACAGGGATTGCGAAACCCATCCCAAAGCAGGGTGCAGATTTTGCTATAGCTACTTACAATATGAATCATGCCAGAACAGAGTAAATAGAATGAAAACAGAAAAACATGATTCATCAATCAAGCATGATTGTCACAAATCAATAAAATTAGTGTGTACTTCCATTACCTATTCATAAGCATCCGCATATGCAATGAGATGTCAGGATTATCCCCACCACCAATAACCCAATTGACAGCAGCTTCAACATCTTTGGTAGGGGATATGAGAACTCTCATGAGCTCCCCAAATACATTTGGTCTAGATGCTAGATGTTGTGGGTCACCAAATAAATCGGAAGCAGCAATCCTCATGCGATAGTGTATATTCTTCAGGAAAAACTGTGCCGCCACGGCATCTGTAGTACCTTGAAACCTAACACATAAGGTTCATAATCATTACATGATGCATGAGAGACAGATAAGTGGAAAACCATCTATCTCACTATACCATATGATAGGTTGCTTCCATTCCTTCCAATTGCTACAGAGAACATTTGTTTCAGCTGGCTTTTCAAAATCATCGGTCCTCATAACCAGTGATCTTCCATATTTGCTTTCACAACCATTTTGCCTCCACAGATGCTTTATTTCTTTCATTGTAAAGGTAAAGTTGGAATATGAAATGTAATCCCCAAAAGGATATTTGCCTCTGAAATGTAGACACAAGGTGATAATTAGATAACGGAAAGATAAAGCTATGTCAAATTAGCACCATCTGTAGATGATTCTATGAAGCTATATTGCACAATCAAAGCAGTTTTGCAAATCCATCAATGGCATATGGCTATAGGATTTCATATCTCATAGGGCCATAAACAGTCTACATAAACTGTCAAAAGTGAGTGAACATAAGGATGCTATTTGAATGTTCAAAAATGATTTTGGAACAAGGCATACTTAAAAAGCTAACAATAAGAGCCAGAGCAAGTGGACGCTATAAGGGAAAGTTTGGTGTCAACTTAAATTTGAGAAAGAATCATTATGTTATAAGTTTTGAGATACTAGTAGTATAAGAGTTTTAGATTGTCGTCCAGTCATACATTGTTACATAAGCAAAAGCGGCTGACTCTCAAACTCACTGCCTCGCAAGTTTCACATAAAACTTCACATAATTAGATTACAGTGTAAGGTCAGTGCATCAAAATTAAATTCATAAGTTTTTATATGAAAATTTTCATGCATAACCAGTCCCTCAATTTTGCACCGTCATTTTTAAGGGGTTACCAGACTAACTTTAAAAGGAACTACTAGTTAGAGCTTCTGTTGTCCAAAAAAAAAAAAATGCAAAGTTAGTTCTTTAAAATGAAAAAGAAAGGCTTGGGAAAGAACCAATATGCCTGGTTTGGCCAATGATCAAGGACCGGTTCAACATAATACTCAGTGCTGCAGCAGTTAAGACCTTGTACATTTCATTCCCAAAACCTGCTTCGGCTGTCTTTCCCAGAACAAAACCATGACTACAGAACTGCTCTGGGGGCAAACTCCTGACTCTTGAAGCACCTGAAACGTAATTAATCAACATTATGTTCTGAAGCAAACTCCTATAACTATTTATATGCTCCTATTCACTATTTTTTCCCCAAAAAACAAAATTAAAATAGAATCGTGAAAAATGGCATAGATATTTACTTCCTATAAGAAGACGGGAATAACACATATATTCTACTTATGACCATACAAAGGCCAAGTAAAACCCACAAGTTACGTTGCACTGAAACCGTCCTTTTATGCCAAGCTTAGAAATTTGACGCCTTTAATCAACAAAACGAGTAAAAAACAAAAAACAAAAAAAGAAACTTTGACACAACACTATCAACAAGCTCGTTTACATCCTACATGTCAGCGAAGAAACTCGGAAGTAGTCACTAGCAAAGAACAGAGGCCAAATCTAACACAGAAACCAGCAAAGAACTCGAGAATATAATGAATACCGTTCACAACAAAATGACGCTCGATAATTCTCCTCACTCTCAGCGTTTCCTCCCCAACGCCCGTTTCGAATTCCTTCCCCATCTCTTCCACCGTCGCGCACGTTTTCTCGCCGCCGCTCCCCATTCCAACGTTCCCCACGGCGACGGCACCGTCACCTCCAAAGCCATCGAAACTGGTGCTGTTAAATTCTTCGAACCCGAAATCTCGCGGGAAATCGACGGTAATAGGAGGATCTAACGGCCTGAGCGCCAGCATCAACAGCCCCAAACCAGTCACCACCGCACACAACACGAGAAAAGGTTGCAACAGCATTCGCTTCCTTCTTCCTCCGCCATATCTCATCCTCCCTCTCTTCAAATTTTTGTTTTTTTTGTTTTTTTTGTTTTTTCTACAAGCGCTAGGGTGCAACTAAGCTCAGCTTCCTGTTAAGCCGGATCTGAAGTGTTCTCTCTTTCTTTTGTCTATATTCTCTTTCTGCGTTTGCCAGTACGCGAATACGCGTGGCTGGCTCGGGTTTCTCGGGTTTGGATCCCACCCGGAACCGCTTCGTCATTGTGAGAATCCGGACCCGTTCGTGTGAGTGAGTGGCGCGCATTACGCACCGCATCCGGCAATAATTAAAAGGCACAAAACCATCGCTATCAATATCAATGAATCTTAGTGGGGAGCACAAACGACGTCGGAGAGAATATTTAGAAACGTCAACGGTCAAACCTTCGCTATTGAGAGAGAATAGTAATCAAGAAAAAGGGAAGAGATAATTAATTATTAATTAATAAAAAAAATTAAAAAAAGGAAAAGGAGAAAAACGACAAACGGACGATTCTCCTCAGTCCTCGCAATTGTCATTTGGATTGGAAAAGCTTCTTCTTTTTCCTTTTTGTGAGGAGGGAAAACATAACGGTCGTAACAACCATCATGGAGAAGAACCTTGCTGAACATTCCGGCAGTTTCGCTGGCAGAGGCGAGCACGACAACAACGATCACGCCAGCGAAACGCCCCGCTCTCCGATGGCAGACCCCACAGAATCCGATCCCAAACCAGAAGCCGAAGCAGAAACCGATCCACCCCCACCGAATCAGGGAGATGAGGAAATCGAAGAGAAGAAGGAAGAGACCGAGGAGATAATTCCTCCAGAGTCTCCCCCGCCATGCTTCGAGAAGGTGTCGGAAGAAATCGATCAGTTTCTCGCAACGCTGAAAGAGGACGATGAGAATGATGACAACAATAAGAAAAATGCTGACGACGAGGAGAAAGATGAAACACCGTTTGAGATCCCTGTTTACGTAGACAAGTTTTTGGATCTGCTGGAGGAGAAGATAGCGAGGTACGATTCGGGTGAGGAAAAACCAAAGGAGGATTCGTCGTTGCTGGAAGCTGTGAATCGGATTTCAAATCTAATGAAATCATTGCAGACTTGTCACCAACCGGAATCGCTGATGAACCGCATCGGGTTGATCCAACAGCGTGTGATGTCATATTTGGAGGAGGACTTCCGCTTGTTGATGGAAGAATCTAAAATTCATATCGAATCGGATGCCTCCGGCCACGACCACAAAGGGAAGCACGTGGTGGCGGAGGCACCGCCGCAAGAGGATCCCGATCAGAACCCGGACGAATCCGAGCTGGATTTCCCGGGATATTCGGAAGAGGCCATCGCCAGCCTGAACAAGATCGCGGCCGAGATGGTCGCCGGCGGGTACCAGTCGGAGTGCTGTCAGGTGTACATCATCTCGAGGAGGCACGCGTTCGAGCAGATCACGCTGAAGCAAGGGTTAGAGAAGATCAGCATCGACGAGATCCAGAAGGTGAACTGGGAGCCTCTGGCGAGGGACATGATCCCGGCGTGGATCACCACGTTCAAGCAGTGCATCGCGGTGTTCTTCCCCGGGGAGCGGAGGCTGGCAGAGGCAGTGTTCGCCGACCAGCAGTCCATGGCGGCGGGGCTCTTCAGCAACCTCTCCCGCGGCGTGGTGATCCAGCTGCTGAACTTCGCCGAGGGCGCGGCCATGACGAAGCGCGCCCACGAGAAGCTCTTCAAGCTGCTGGACATGTACGAGACGCTACGAGACGTAATCTCCAAGCTAGACGGACTCTATCCGGAAGAGTCCGTCGTGGAGGAGCTGAAGACGGAGATGACACTCTCCAAGTGCAGGCTTGGCGAGACTGCAATCTCCATTTTCTGCGACTTCGAGAACTCCATTAAGGCTGATACAGCAAAAACGCCGGTCCCCGGTGGTGCCGTTCACCCGCTCACGCGCTATATCATGAACTATCTGAACACCGCGGGTGATTACAAGGAAACATTGGAGCAGGTGTTCAAGGAGCATTCGAAGATCGAGCGCGCCGACTCCACCAGCAGGCCGCACCACGAGAACGAGCCGCATAGTCGGAACGACGGTGGGAGTGAAGCCGTGTCGCCGTTTGCGGCGCAGGTAACGAGGATAATGGAGTTGCTGGACGCGAGCCTCGACGCCAAGTCCAAGCTGTACAAGGAGGTGGGTCTCAGCAACTTCTTCATGATGAACAACGGAAGGTACGTACTTTTTTGTTATCGAAATGAACAACAAAATATACTTATTTTTTTAAGGGAGAGAGATGATCATCCATTATTCATATTAACTAAATATTTTTGTTTAAAATCTTATTCATATTACTCAAATTCTTTATTATTAGACTAATTTTAGTGGTTTCTCTAACATAATTTATTTAAATTCAAATTTTAGAATTTTTTAATAGCTAAAAAATAAACATTATTTAATTTTTTATGTATAAAAACTTTATAAATTTAATATATTTTATTTAAAATTACTCTCATATACTTAAAAATTTAAAATTATCACTTATTTTTATAAATGAAGGTAGTTAGATAACTTAAAGATATAAACATTAACAGGATATAAATAATTAATTTCACTTCATATTTTTTTAAAGAAAAACTGATAATAAAGTCATACATTTTAGTATTTTTTAAATATTTTTCATTATTCAATGCTTAATATTTTTTCTTAGTTTGCAGTATCTATTATTTTTATTTTATTTTCATTTTAAATATAAAAGTTAATATATTAATATTGAATGATACGCTGTAGTAACAACTTTTTACCCTACATATTACCCAAAAACAAAAAAACTTGTTTACCTTAAAGAGAAGCATAATTTAGACAATAATTAAAAGAGTACGGTTACAGAATATTTTTATAAAATGTAAAAGCGTTAGTTAATTCAAATACTGTGGTATGTTGATTCAAAAATCAATAAACATGTTTTAACTTTTTTTTTGGGTTACACCCTCCTTGCAATGAGTTTGTTATTCTAATTCATATTGTGTAAGACATATTATTAATTTATTTATCATGTATCATTATATAATATTTCAATAAAATAAGAATCATATTGAATTTTTTTTATAATGATGAATGATAAATGATTAAATAGAATATCTCACATTATATGATTATAAGTCACATTTTTCTTTGATAACTTGTGCATTTTTACAATACAATTAACAATTGTGCAATTTATACATATAAAAAGGATAAAAAGGTGTCGACACATTGTAATCCCCACTTAACAACGTGTGTACACCATTTTTACTTACAATTATCATTTTTATAAAATTGGTAATTCCAACCAATGCATAACAACATGTAACTACGTAACTTACCAACTAGATTACTATTATCAGGTACATTCTGCAGAAGATCAAGGGGTCGAGTGAGATGTGCCAAGTGATGGGGGACACATGGTGCCGGAAGAGGTCGTCGGAGCTAAGGACATATCACAAGAACTACCAGAGGGAGACGTGGAATAGGGTGCTGCTGTGCTTGAACCACGAGGGGCTGAGCGCTAACGGGAGGGTGCAGAAGCCGGTGCTGAAGGAAAGGTTCAAGAGCTTCAACGCACTCTTCGACGAGATTCACAGGACACAGAGTTCGTGGGTGGTGAAGGACGAGCAACTCCAATCAGAGCTCAGGGTTTCCATCTCTGGTGTTGTGATCCCAGCTTACAGGTCATTCCTTGGGAGGTTCTCTCAGTATTTGGACCCAGGGAGACAAACAGAGAAGTACATTAAGTACCAGGCTGATGATATAGAGACCTACATCGATGAGTTGTTTGATGGAAAGCCTCATCAGTCCATTCTTAAAAGGAAAACATGACCTGAGTCAATTCCCTCCCTCCATGCACCACCGATACTGATGAGTAGTAGATATCATATGTCACAGTTTTTATATACACACATATATATTTTTTCTTAATCAATAAAAATTGAAAAACACCAAAAAGGATCGATAAGAAGGAGGCGAAATGGTTTGAGTGCTTTTGGCATGATGATGGGGCCAAAGGGAACGAAGGGCCATGCATATTGCATGCACATTTACGTGCATGCTGAAGCTTTGCATTGATCGTTCTCTTATTGTGACTTGTGAGAATACTAGGGGAAAATTTGGGTATCAGGAAACTCTTACCTTTTTGTTTGTATACAGATTTGGTTAGTGTTTCGGCCACACGGGCCCCTCTTGTGTTTCAAACTGCAAATCATGCCATTTTTTTCTATTAAATTTTCAGTTGACTTCTTGTAATATTTTTTTTTCTTTGAATTTAAATATTTAGTACATAATTAATTATTTGAAGATGGTGATGCTGATGTATATTGTTTTTTTTTTTCCCGTATACCACTTTTTAGTTTTCACTCGCTATAATTGCACGTTGTTACCCGAATTTTTTTTTAATGATTTTCACTGACACTACTAATACATGAATTTTTCCATGTGAAAATTATCCATGACAGCTCCACCGTTAAGTTGTTTTAAAAACATAAAAAGTTAAAGAGGTAAAAAAAATTAATAGTAAAGATAATATACACATGAAAATGTCATGAAAATGTCANTGTGATGTGTGTGTGTGTGTGTGTGTCTCTCTCTCTCTCTCTCTCTCTCTCTCTCTATATATATATATATATATATTTGTAACGAAAGTGAAACAAATAAAAGAAACGACAACAACATTAGCCACTCAAACCATCGTTCTGCAGCAGTGGAAAAATACCCAAAGGGAGAAGGTGCGAACCCATATGAACTCAGTTGCCACCAAAGTCCCATCACAAGCCATCCAATCAGCACAACCATTCGCGGAGTGAAGAGTATGACACACATTCACTTCCTAAGAATGGTTGAGAGGATCCTTGATGTCCTGAATCATTCCATCAAGCAAAGGGAATCTAAACCGAGAAGATGAAGAAATAAATCAAACATCATGTAGGCAATTTAACTCACAAATGATTTTCCTAAAGCCTTTGTTCCAAGCAAACATCAAACCATCCTTAATAGTAAGCAATTCAACCCAAGTGACCTCAAACAATGTCACAGGACCCATAAAACCTGCAATCCAAATACCATCCTCATCATGAAGAACACTGCTATGGCCACTATGTTGCAACTCAACTCTGACGCTCGCATCTACATTAAACTTGACAAAACCTTGTGGTCAAAAAGTCCACCTATAACGTAACAAGATTGTGCACAAACAGCTAATAGAGTCCCAAGCTGCCAATTTTTTTGCACAACTCTATTAATATGCCATTGCGCATCCCCAAGCACTAAATAATTACGTGGGCGCCAAACCCACCATAGAGTAGCAAGATTAAGGATCAAATGACTGTGGTACATGACAATTGAGTGATTTGAATGAAATGAATTATTATCTCTTTATTGATAGATTAGTGGTTTATATACATGAGGAAAGAGCAACTTCATTGCTTGCTCGTATAACAGAAAATGGTTATAACAGATAACTACCATTCTAATATAATAGAAAGTTCATGACTGAACTTTCCCTTTTTACATGGCTGTTTATTAGGAGTGTTACTCTCCCTCAAGCTTAGGTGTGTGTACATTGAGCACATTAAGCTTGGATACATTTGCTTGAAAGGGACCTACATGAAGCGGCTTGGTCATGCATGATGTCTGCGAGTTGTAGAGAGGATAGCACAGACGATAGATGAATAAGTCGTGTCTGAACTTTCTCGTAGACTAGATGACAGTCTAGTTCGATATCTTTTGTTCTTTCATGGAAACTAGGATTCTTAGCAATGTGAGTTGCTGACTGATTGTCACAGAACAATGGAATTGGCAATGAATAAGGAAAGCCTAAATCAATTAGCAAGTACTGAAGCCATTGAACCTCACAAGTAGTTGCTACAAGTGCCTTGTATTCAGCCTCGGTTAAGCTTCGAGAAATTGTTGATTGCTTCTTGGATTTCGATGAAATTAGAGCTGGTCCAAGCATGATGCAATATCCTGTGATAGATTTGCGAGTATCCCTGCATCCCCCCATTCGGAGTCACTGAAGGCGCCTTTAGTTTCAAGTATGATTCTGAAGGAAAAAAATAGGCCCTAAGCAGGAGACTTCTTGATGTATTGGAGAACTTTTAATGTAGCTTGATGATGCTTGTTAGTGGGGGCAGATGGAAATTGGATGAGTTATTGCACAGGAAATGAGATACCTAGTCTTGTTGTTGTCAAATAAATCAAACAGCCAATGAGCCCGCGATAAGCTGAAAGGTCCTAAAATGGAATGCCATCTGTGAGTTGAGCCTACTAAAGCCATCCATAGGTGTGTTTGATGGTTTTGCAGCTAGGATGCCTGTGTCTTCAAGTAACTCAAGGGCATATTTGCGTTGAGTGAGGAGAATTCCTTTTTATGTTCTTGCTACTTCAAGGCCAAGGAAATATTTTACAACCCCAATATCCTTTATTCTGAATTTAGAGTGCAGAAAATCCTTGATGGCAGAAATCTCAGCAGCATTATTGCCAGTGAGGACAACATCATCCACATAAACAAGAAGTGCAATGAATGATGAGCCATTATGCTTGGTAAATAAAGTACGATCAGAGGCACAAGGCTTGTAATTCTAAGATTGCAAGGCTATTGATAATGTATGAAACCATTCCCTGCTGGCCTGTTTCAGTCCATGCAGTGACTTTTGTAAGTAGCAAACCATATTTGGAGTTGTGGATGGGAATCCTTAAGGGAGGCTCGTGTAAAATTCTTCATGGAGAGTGCCGTGTAGGAAAGCATTGTCTACATCTAGCTGTTGGAGATGCCTGTAAGAGCCAACAAGGTTTTGAGAGTTGTCATTTTGGCCATTGGAAATAATGTGTTCATATAGTCAGTTCCTTCAACTTGATTGAATCCTTTTGCTACTAGCCTAACTTTATATCTGTCCACTGAACCATCCTGCATATATTTGATTCTATACACCCATTTACAACCAATTGGGACTTTGTTAGGAGGTAATGAGACTAGTTTCGATGTGTTGTTCCTTTCAAGAGCATCTATCTCAGCCTTCATGGCAGCCTTCCACTCTTCTGATTTAGCAGCTTGGGAATAGGTTCTAGGCTCTTTAATGGTTGAGACATTGAGGCAAATATGATGGTGATAAATTGCTATATGAAAGTACATCAGATAGAGGGTATTTAGTACTTGATGAACACTGCAGTGTTAACAAAAAAGGTGACTGAAGATGGAAGTCCTGCAAATAGGAAAGGGTTTTCCTTGTTCTGTAGGACTTTCTAAGTTGTTGTGGAGGTATATTGTCATCATTTGAGGAAGAGGGAGGCTCTACAATGAGCTGAGGGATTGTTGCAGGGTTTGTGGAGGTATGAGGTTGGGTGCTGCTAAGTGGTGTAGGTGTGTATATAGGATGGTATGTTGAGATGTTGGGAGAGGTAAAGTATCGTGTGTATCTGTGTTTAGTGTAAGGTCAATGTTGTTTGGTATGCTATGAAATGGGAAAATTGTTTCAAAAAGTATTGCATGCCTTGAAACAAATATTTCTCTAGAGTGTAAATCAAAAGATAAATCCTTTCATGCCTGATTTGAATCCAAGGAAAATGCACTTTCTTGACCTTGAATCTAGCATTGTTCTTAAGTTTGGATTAGTGCAGGCAAAGCTTAAGTTGCCAAAAACCTTGAGATTACTTAAGTCAGGGAGCTTGTTGTATAGGCACTCATATGGGGTTTGGTTGGCAATAGCAGAAGATGGAATTCTATTTAGGATAAAGGCAGCATGAGAAGCTGCATAGGACCATAACAATTTAGGAAGGTTTCCTTGAAGCTCCAGTGAGATTTAGTAAATCTAGGCGTTTTCTCTCGACAATGACATTTTGTTGTGGTGTTGCAACGCAAGAGGTTTAATGAATTACTCCTTTTGAGGCATAGAATAAGGTTAGGGTAAATTCTGGACCATTACTAGTCCTAATGGATTTGATGGACTTCTGAAACTGATTTTCAATTAAACAGAAAAATTGCTTGACCGGGGAAGAAGTTTCAACTTTGGATTTCATAAGGAATAGCCAAGTGTGCCGAGAAAAATCATCTACCACTGTTAAAAAGTATTTATGTCCACTCATTGAAGCAAAGGGAGCTGGACCCCAGATATCCATGTGCACAAGATCAAAGAGATGGACAGATTTTGTTTGACTAATAGGAAAAGGCAAAGATTTTTGTTTTACATATAGGCATATATCACAAGAGTGATGTACATCAGTGGATTCAAATGAGAATTTCTTATGCATAGTATGCAGTCTATCTTGAAACAAGTGGCCTAATCTAGTGTGCCATAAGCTATTTGCAAAAGAGTTTACACAAAAATTTACTAGTAATGCTGAGGTTAATATTGGCTGAGGCTTTGGAGTAGAGCTTCCTTGAAGGATGTAGAGTTCACCTTCAACCTTAGCACCGCCAATCATCCTCGAGGAGCAAGGGTCCTAAATGACACACAAATTAGATGAGAAATTGCAGTGACAGGCCAAATCCTTTGTCAATTTTGTAACTGAAATTAGATTGAATGAGAAAGTACGTAGAATATAGCATCATATAGGATTAAATCAGCAGAAACATGGATGGTTCCTTTGATATCTGATGCAATTTGACTGTCATTAGGGAGATTAATGATTGTTGGACTGGTAAATCTATAAGAAGTTAAATAAGCAAAGGTATTGGATGTATGAATCGCAGCAAAGGTATTGGAAATAAGCAAAGGTTTTGAAATTTGACAACCCCACTCAATTTTTTGTGTAGATTTAAAAAGCAAGGTTATTTTTTTAAAATAAAATTCTATGCATGTGAAAACAGACCCAGCCTAACAGTTTATCAAGTTTTCTCTAAATTCCTGAACTTCCTAGTCCAGGTTTTGACATGTATTTTCCTAAACTAATCATTCACAACCAAATCCAAACCAAAGCATCCAATCTTAATCTTAAAATAGAGTAGAAAATTAAATTTGTTTAGCCTTTGTCTTGAAGGCAAAAACCTCGTCACCTTGGGGGTCAAGGAACCCACCTAAAGCTGACAAATGACTGGTGCTCTGGCCTCCAATTTGGTCAACAAAAAAAATTAAATCTCTGAATTGGTGCTACTGAAATGACACTTGCATGTGGCGGTTTTGGGGGGGATGATGGCTGGTTTGGTGGTAATAGTGGCTATGGAGGGTGGCGGTGGCCGTGGGTGATGAGGAAGAGGATAAAATGGAAAGAATTTGGAGAGGAAGTGAAAGGGGGGAGGGAGTGTATATGGCTGGGATCTGCAAAGCAGAATTCTGGTTCTCTTTTCTCTTAAGAGAGTTTGCTTAAAGGTCTTCTTTTTATAAATGGAAATTTTGATTGCATTTACAAGGAAAAGGAATTTCACTTATGGCCTATTAATTGATGCATGACTGATAAGTGTCATATTTTGATATTTTTATAGGTTTCAATGACACTTATATGGATTATTTTATATGAATTTACGAGCCAATTTCCCCATCTTTATATGATTTTGCACTAGGATGGAGATTAAATCTCGATTTGATGTCAACTAAAAAGTTGTAGATCTATCTCTTAGCTTTAATTGGAGATTTGAATCAACAAAAATGGCGTCGTTGCCGGGGAATTGTATTCATTTTTGTTGAAAGCTTTCTACATTCTTTCTATTGTTTTTCCTATCTACTATTGTGCTTTCAAATCCTCAAGGGATTGATAATTCATATGCATTGAGTAAATGAATATATGAAAACTGTAATATGATTCAATTCCCAACAAGCTTCCTTATCTGCTTCTCATTCGTTGTCATTTTATCTTTTGTGTTAATTTATTTGTTCTCAAATTCAATTTACAAATCAACCACCATATTGTTTAATTAAAGAAACTCAAGAATGACTATTTATCACAACTCGCAGAGGACGACAGCTCATCCACACATTTATAATCACTCACGCAGGCATACATCAGAAAGATTAAGAGTAATGATTAGTCCCCTTACCCACAACCAAGGATTTAGAGTTGTGATACGTTTTAGTACATCAATCCCCCTTTAGATCATGAAAGTCCAAACTTCCACAAATTCCCAAAATGCCTCGTTGTGCCTTCAACATGCCATTTTTTACATAAAGTCTCAATTTTCTCAAAAAATTTTGTTTATTAAATCCCAAGAGGATCAGAACTCTACCCTAAGGTTTTTGATATCCCTAAATCCATTTTTCAAGTTATTTTACCTAGATTTTGCTTCTAATTTTTAAAATTCCCATTTTTCCCATTTTTACTTGAAAATATTGTTTTAGCTCAATTTACTTGAAAAATTCGTAGAGGGCTCCAAAAGTTTTGAAACTTGACATCCCCACTCAATTATTTGTGTAGATTTCAAAAATAAGGTTATTTTTTCAAAATAAAATTCTCTGCATATGAAAACAGACCCAGCCTAACAGTTCATCAAGTTTTCTCTAAATTCCTAAACTTCCTAGTCCAGGTTTTGACATGTATTTTCCTAAACTAATCCCTCACAACCAAATCCAAACCAAAGCATCCAATCTTAGTTTCAAATATGCATTCATATCAATAGTTAAAAACAAGAAAAATAGAGCAGAAAATTAAATTTGCTTAGCCTTTGTCTTGAAGGCAAAAACCTCGTCACCTCGGGGGCCAAGGAACCCACCTAAAGCTGACAAATGACTGGTGCTCTGGCCTTCAATTTTGTGAACAAAAAAAATTAAAATCTCTGAACTGGTGCTACTGAAATGACACTTGCATGTGACAATTTTTGGGGGATGATGGCCGGTTTGGTGGTGATGGTGGCTATGGAGGGTGGTGGTGGCTGTGGGTGATGAAGAAGAGGATGAAATGGAAAGAAT
This sequence comes from Nissolia schottii, assembly GCA_003254905.1. Taxonomy (NCBI): domain Eukaryota; kingdom Viridiplantae; phylum Streptophyta; class Magnoliopsida; order Fabales; family Fabaceae; genus Nissolia; species Nissolia schottii. Next base: position 169,157 of record QANU01055992.1, on the reverse strand, counting down.
TTGGAGAGGAAGTGAAAGGGGGGAGGGCGTGTATATGGCTGGGATTTGCAAAGAAGAATTCTGGTTCTCTTTTCTCTTGAGAGAGTTTGCTGAAAGGTTTTCTTTATAAATGGAAATTTTGATTTCATTTACAAGGAAAAGGAATTTCACTTATGGCCCATTAATTGATGCATGGTAAGTGGCCATTAAGGGCTGGGGGGACACATGCATGTCAACATGTGTCCTACCATTTGTCGTCATGTATGTGAGGTGACTCATCGAGGTGTCGCGCGTAGGCTCAATGTGCGATTCGCGGTGCTTTGGGACTCCTAAAATGACGTTTTGGCTCTAAAAAATCAAAATGAATTTGAAAAAGATAAAATTAGTAATTTGTCTTAATAAAAAGGTTTTAATACTTGTCCTTGGCCTTAGGTAGAAATAAAATTGGGTTTGGGTTCTAACGACCACGCGTAATGCCAAAACGGTTACCCAAGTTTTCGTATCGGCAGAATTTTTCTAAGATGGTTCTAATTTGCGGTAAGGGTAATTAATGTTTTTAGGATGACATATAAATCCATACCGAGACATTTTGTGGGTAATCAGGCACAAATTTTAAGTTAACAGGGCCATCGATTGCCTGACGGGGCCTACTAGTTAACGATATTAATGGCACAGAGTTTGGAGGTCATTGTTAGGACCAACCCTCACATTAGTTAACAATATTAATTCATCAGTTACAAATTTATTTTAACGGTTATAAATTGATTTATAACTGATTTTTATATTTATTTTTGTTTATTGCCATTAAGCCTATATAGGTTAAACTCATTGTACAACATACTGATTCAGTATAATATAATTGTCATTCGATTTTTTTCTCTAGTATTTCTGTGTGACCCATTTCGATTTTCCATGCTATTTAACATAGTATTAGAGTCATAATAACCACCGTGAATTTCTTTCCTCCGCCATCATTTCTTCAGTTCATAAAACTTGTTTCCTTAGTTTTATTTTTACTCCTGATTTTCTCGCTTTATTTCTACTCTTGTTTTTTCTCCTCACACTGCCCTTTCTGGTTTTCCATATTTCTAATCTTTGTTTGATACACCTCCAGCACCATCGTGCTTGTCACGTCGAGACAAGTTTGCCTCTGAACTTTCGTCCCTGAAAACCTTCCCAATCGTCCTCAGGCACCCTTGATGCTTTGGCACACGCAATGATACGCCTTCTCTGTTGCCTTCTCTGGTTGACAATCTTCCCAACCTCCATTTGGCGCATTGCCACCACCACTGGTTCGCCACCCTCCGACGACCTTGCCATGAAATTTTAACTGTGACCCACCATGGCATGTGCTGCCACGTGTCGATCAAAGTTCTAGTGCGTGGTCCACCGACCTCTTTTCCTATGCCTACACGTCTCTTTGTCTTGTGTCACGCGTCACCACACGTCCCAGGATCCGTTGCCCCACGTCACTGATTAGCACACCTCTGATTTGACGCTCCGCAACACGTTTTCCAACCATGCACTATGCACCTTTCTACTTCAAGCCTGCCACGTGTCCTATCTGCTAACATGGAAACTAACATTAGTGATGATGTGGCACTACACACAATTCAAAAAAAATAATAGTATACCTTGCACAAGGTTTTTCAGTGTTCTGAACCCATTTTTGGAGTCATTTTCCCCAATATATACTTTGAAAGTGTATTTTCACATGACGAAGATTCTTGCCTAACTAGTTTTGCCTAGTCCTAGTTGATGCCTTTGTTGGTTTTGCCCAGCCTAAAATGTTGCCTTTGGTGGTTTCTCCCAGTGTTTTGATTTGTTGCCTTTGCTGTCTTGGTGCAGTATCAATGTTGTCTCTGCAGCCTGTGCGCAGCCCGTCGGTCTTGCTTGCATGCAAGAAGACCAGTCGTTCTTGTTTATGTACATATTCGACTTCTAGTTTTGCCCAAACCCTCTTGTGGTTCCTTTACGCAGGTCCAGACTCTTTATTGTTGTTTGTTGCTTTGCCAGCCCAACCCAGATCGTTGCCTCTTTTAGTTTCATCGCCTAGACTCATTGCCTAAACTGCCCCTGCGCAGCCCTTATTGCTGTCTTTGTGCAGTCCCTGTTGCTACCTCTGCATAGTCCCCTTTGTAATTTGGTTTACAAACTCAAGTTGATTTTGTCAACACCACTTGAGTTTACGGGGAGGATGTTACCATATTAGTTCATCAATTACAAATTTATTGTAACAATTATAAATTTATTTATAACTAATTTTATATTTATGTTTGTTTATTGTCCTTCCTGTACATAATCTGAACTCATTGTACAACGTACTGATTCACTCACTGTAATATAATTGTCATTTAGTTTTCTCTTTTCTATTTTTGTTTGCCCCTTTCCGGTTTCCCGCGTTATTTAACACACCCCTTATTTGGTTTGCCTCCGATCAATATTTAAAGGATAATGCTGTTTTCCAGCTGCCATTTCAACAGTTAGTTTACTTCGTTATTGCTCTCGTTATTTGACTAAGGCCATGCCGGGTTACTTGCAGAAATGATTGAATTATTGGTGTGCCCACAAGCTTTGATGCAAAGCACCAAAACTTTTGGCGGTGGCAATCTTCCAATGTGGAGCTAATGAAAGGAACTAGAAAGGCAATGGCGTGATCATTTCCTGACATTCTTTGTACGGTGTCCCGCAGCTGATTGCAAGTTGCATCGTGCTGAAGGGCCCGTATATGATGGCCAAAGAACAGTGACCCTTTAAAACATCAAAATGTTGTGACAAATAAATAAATAACATTGTGAATTATGTTCCTGATATATATTAGGAATTTAAGATTGCAAGTAATGGACATTTAAACTTGATGTAATTGTAACCTCGTCCGGATAGTGTCATTCAACGCTGTCTTTTTTATTTTATTTTTCTAATTAATTGTCAATTTTTAATTGGTACTTTGTAAATAATAGTTTGGAAAATAACCCGTGTCCAATCAGCGTCTCCAATTGTCATGAGCTTGAATTAGAACTTATTGTTTGCGCACTGAAGATTTGCAGCTTATATGGTAAATTGTACTCTCTTTCCATTATCTCTGAAGAAGTGTCTGTTTATGTGAGAAATATAATCCACAGCATTCACCAACCAGAGCTTATTCGTACTGTTGCAGTGCTGCTTTCTCAAACAACTTGCTTCTTTACAATTTCACAAGAAATAAAATCAGACACCTAGTATATTTTAAACAGGCTCTAACCAAGTGCTTAAATCAAATTATATCTTCTGCACGCATTATAATATTCTTTTAGGCTAGTTGCCATAGCATGATAAGATAGCAGCAATATTGACTATTCAGTAAAATAATCAAGAGAGAAAAAGAAGAAAAAGTGGGGACACATGTGAAATTTAAGTTTCTTGGAATTTGTACGCACGAGTAAGCCAAGTACCTAATGCTACTTGTGCAATTAAGCTGCTTCTTTTAATTACCACATAAGTTGATGTCCCTCTTGGATGGTCTGAATGTCAAAGCATTGAGGCTGTATATGCAGAGATTGGATCTCTTTGCTTTGAATGCTATCTGATTGGAAGTGGTTCTGTAACCGGGGACATTGCATGAAGAGGATGAACTCCCTATTAGGCTTGCCCTGCAGGAAGACGCGACCTCTGGGTCCACCGCACACCTCACTCCATCAACCGATGGTATCTCCAGCTTGTAAACCCCGTACTTGTTTGTTGTTCTGTTAGCTGAAATTGAAACCTGTTCCACAGTTTTCTCCGAGAGTGCTTTGAACATGCAATCTATTGTGACCTCAGCTCCTGGTGGTGATTATGAAAAACACAAAACATAAAAGTAAAATAAAATAAAATGTGTGAGCATTCTATTTCAATTCTTTGGAGGGTGGGCTTCAGCCCAAAAGTAAGATTGTTGCCTTGTGCTCGGTCACAGGTTTAAATCTTAGAAAGAGTCTGTAACGGGCTTAAGTAAATAAAGGCCCGAATTAAGGATTGGTCCAATTAAGAAGTCAAATTTAGTATAAATAGGGGGAATAGGAGAATTAGAGAGTATGAAAAATGTGATTTAGGTTATACCACAAATGCAGAAAATACCATATACATTCCATTTTTATCCATAATTCATCTTTATACAAATCCACCTCGTTACAGAGTCTCTCCACTCGTGAGAGTAAGATTGTGTGCGTCTACCATTCTCCGACTCCACTAGATGGGAGCCTTGTGCAACGGGGCCGCCCTTTATTCTATTTCAATTCTCTCGGTGACAAAATTATTGCAATGTTTATAGGGACTAATTACCTGACAAGAAGTAGCTGTGCCTGGAAAAGCTGTTGTTGGAGCACATATCGCAGTAAACAAAACCCATCACACTGATTTGGGAGCTTGGGGACCTGGATTTCCCTGGGAGCTTGGGCCTTGCAGGCTCAACTTCCAAAAGCTGTGCAAACAAAGGTAAAACAAGCAAGAGGGTTATGAAATTCATGGCCAACTTCTGGGGAGATTGGAGGGATTTCAAGCTTTCTTAGTGGGTTTATCTTTAAGATGTACAAGCTATGGCTTTTTGCTTTCAGAGTATTAGCACATAGTAGAAGATGAGTTTGCTATTGTGGATAAAGGGGGGGGGGGCAGCTAGGGTGTTAGTGGAGAACCAAACTTCAAGCAACGAAAAAAAAAGTTGTAAATAATTTAATCTTTTTCACAAGAAACAAAGACATGTGAATGTTATTTGGCAAGATGTGGAGCTTATGAGTAGGAGAGAGAAGGGGGGGCAGCAGATTCTTTTGTTAGGGAAATAGTTTGTATTAGGAGATTGAGTGATGTGGTAGCTGTTTAAATAGAGGTATACTAGTTGAGGAAAAAAGCCAACGAGGTATAGGCACATATAATATAAAAGGGTTGCGGAGTAAAGAAGGGTTATAGCTATCACATTTTTTTTTCTTCTCTCTACTCCTTTTATCTGATATAGTGGGTGGGTGAGTGCTGTATAGATAAAGTGGAACCAATTTTTGGGATGTTAATTGTGGAATAGCTCAGTGGCAAAGGAAACTGGGGGGATCAAATGTGAAAAACATTTCTTTTTTAAGTGCAATTAAGCATAGAGAGAGGGTTCTAGACAGACCCCAATAGTGTCCCCCCTGCATTAAAACCGTTCATTTGTTGAATTCATTTACCTTCTGTGCATCTGTGACTATTGCTGACATGAAAGGGTAAGGCATTGAAGAATAGCGTGAGGCTTTGTGGGGGAAGAGGGTTAAGGGCATTCATGTCGTTCATGTGCACTTCAGAGCAGAGCCACTGCCATTGGAAAGTGTCGTTTCGGAGAAGGCATTAATAATAGGTGAAATTACTACTGGTCCCTTCACAACATTGATCCGTCACCCATTACATTACATTACATACATTGAGTTTTGCAGCATTTCTTGCATATATTGGGTTTTCCTCTCCTATGGGACTACAGTCTCTGTTATGCTATCTTGATTCACCCCAAAGCCTGTAATGGGTTTTAGAAAGAGGACGCCTCGCCTGGGTAAGAACTGTTTTCGGATTAGATTTTGTGGTGAACATCTTTTCCTGAACTTTATTTTGCTGAAAGAATTTTGTAGTCAACTAATTTATTTTAATCGTTTAGTATCTTACTCTTGTACTCTGTTAAAATTGAAGTGTGTGGATATTTTATGAGTATTTGTGATTGAGAATTAGTCATATATCTAACTAGTTTAAATTATTTATTATTTTAAACGTGCGAACAAATTATAGTCATTGAAATATAAAAAAAATGTGGATATTATTATAAAATTAGAGCACATGCACTCTATCAAATAACTAATTTTACTTTTATATAAAAATACCATTTTATCTTCACTCTTAAATTAAATTTTCTTTTTCATACCACCACTTCATTTTTACCACCCTCATCAACACCCAACATCCATGCATGTGACTACCTTGCCCCACTGTTTCTACCCCACCCATTAGAGCCAATAAAAGAAAGAAATAATTTAGATCTCAAAATAACCATTAATATTAGAGTACAAATCAACTCAAGCCAGAAAAACTTTAAAACAAACAACATTTTAACCATTAATCACCAATCAACAGACTTAAAAATGTAACAAGATAATATGAAAGTAAAAAAAGAAGAATGAAGTGACCAAGATTCACCATAGACCATCATTAGAGTTGTTGAAGTTTGCATATGAACAACTACCGCTCAATCTTGCGTCTCGGCCACCGAATCCGCTAGTTGTTGCATCTTTGTCACTAGATTTGCAAGTTTTTGTGCCAGCAATGGTATGAAATTCGCAAGTACAGCAACAAGGTCGTGGTGGCATTCCAGCGTTTGCTTGGGAAAGGAAATGGTGTTCACGCAAATGAAGATGACTTGTTAATGGGGCTTTGAGGCTGTTCAAGGTGGTGTGTTGGATGAAGGGTTGTGGTTTTCAAAGTGGTGGAGAATGAGAAGAGGGAAAGTGACGAAGGTCGATGGAGATGGATGCAACTTTTGGTGGTGGTATGGTTGGAAGTTTGAATTGAAAAATTGATTTACAGTATGGGATGAAATATTCTTTTGCAGTTAGTGAATAAAAATTAAAAGATTAAAACCTCACCAATCCTGTCGGTTAACACCACAAGAAATGCACGTTATATGAACTTTTTTACAGATAAAACACTAATATTGACAAATATTAATTTTTCCAATAGATTTTCTGTCAACCAATATTTGTTGCTACATACATCGTCAATAGATATGTACTTATGGATTTTTTCTGTTGGTGTATTACTGGAAAAGATTAAAGTCGTTAAGTTGTTTCGAGGTTTTTACTTGCTTTCGTTAATGTTAATAAGTGTTTTCAATAGTTTTTTGGTTTCACTATCGACAACAAATAATTGACAAGTCCACATTGTTTCAGGACAATTCAAGGAATTGAAATGGTTCCTATTGCTAAGTCTCAGAAACATATTCAAAGTGCACAAAAATTATGTATTATCCCTTTTATTATGGCTATATTCTTGACAAATTGCACTAGAGCTGTCAATTTATGACTTTTGTAAATTAGTTTCAAGTTTCAGTTTCAGAGTGGTGTGTGCAAAAGCAATTGGATAGAAATGGGTTGGCGGAGCAACAACCGTGGACCAAGGCAACAGGCCTCACCACAAGCTGATAGGAAGCCTAGTAGTGATCCCTGGCTCGAACAACTGATGGACATGTTTAAGGTTGAGTGTGAGAAAAATAAGAACAAGTATAACCAACAACAAGCCTTTAAAAGGGACATCGAAACACTACCAAGTGACGATCCCTGAAGTGGGGTCAACTCTGATGTCTGAGTGCAGGGTCCGGATCCTACAGTTCCTTTGCAAACTCTCCATACTGCCCTAGAATCACAAGTAAATGGGGGTGAGAACTTACGTCCTCAGCGGGAATCTTGTGGGAACGACTCTTTCTTTACATTCACTTATGATTCTGCCGCTCGGGGGGTCTCTAAATTTAAATTAAATAACTAAGACTCTGTACTTGATTTTAGTCCATACTAGTCCCGAGCAACTTTATCTATTTACTAAGTGAGGGGAGCTAATTCTGATTCTGCTATTTGTTTTTTTGTTTACATGAAATCCTTATCATTAGTATTATTATGATATTATAATCGTTTTTGCATGAATAGTATTATTATGTATTGCATTATGTGTGTTCATGTTTCAAAATGTCCCACGAGTATTGTGGGTGATTGCTCGCTCAGTAAGGCTCTCCCTAGAGGTCTCACCCCTCAACTCCCCTTCTAGTTACAGGTTAAGATGTATAAGCAGTTTTATGGAGATCATGACAAGTCACAATGACGTTAGAATTTCTTGAGTAAGATCTTGAGGTGAATTTATCCATATGGTTATGTTAGACTTTATTCTTTTTAATAATCAAGTCAGTGTTTAGAGTGCTCTAATTGTATACAGGCATGATCTTCAGACCATGTCATGTATTTTATCATGTATATTTATGTTCAATGTAAAGAGTTTGTTTATGTTTATTCAGAAGAAAAAAAATATTTTAGTTTGTTTTTATTTAAATTTTAAAAAGAATATTTTTATAAAAAGTGTTCCTAAGATATTTTCGTAAGGAATTAGTCCTTTGCATACCGGTAACAATCTTCGAGTCTACATAATTGGGTGAATTTGTGGCCTTTCCTATAAGTCACATGATTAGACGCCATGAATCGTGACTTGTCCAAGTTAACATTGAGCTTAGAGGCCTTACAAAAAAGCTGCACAACCTCATTTAATAGCCGAACCCGAGAGGCCCTAGTCTTCAGAAACTAGAAGAAATCATAAGCGAAAAAGAGGTGAGAGATCGTTGGTTGCCACAAACCCTCCCTCACTTTCTCAGAGATAAGAAGGCCCAATTTTTCCATACACTAGATAAATAAACAAGGAGATAGCGGATTTCTGGCGAAGTCGATTTTGAAACATATTGAAACTAAATAAAGACAAAAAGATTTCAGAATCTCATAGCTAGTAATACTTGAAATCAGCCATTAAACAAAATAAAAAATCACTGAATATCATGTTTGCCATTATAGATACTCAGACGTAAATCACATTATTTGATTTTCATGCATCTTTTATTTTGATTTAACTTAATTAAACCAAAATTAACAATCATGTAGAAACCGCAAAATAAGTATGTTTTCGTGAAAACATTTTTTTAAATCAATTATTTAAACTCTTCAAAAGTATGATTTCTCATCAAGATAAAAGTCATATATAATGTATCTAAAAGATTAAAAGGATGACCCTAATACCACTGTTGGTAAACTATCGATAAGGACATTAGACTTGATAAACAAAAATTTTATCATAAGAACATGTTTCTCATAGGATCGAATAACACGCATGAAATAGCATTTCACGAGTTTGGTATTCACCTTGTATTATTTAGATAACGTAAACAATTAATAACTACAAAAAGGGGCATGAGACATATACCTCTTGGAGCGTAGTTTAGCAGAAATTGATTTTTGTCTCACGAACAAGAGTTACACTATTGCATGGCCTTTAGCTTGTCCACACAAACATGTTAGCAAAGAACCTATTTTTAGTCATGGTCTTGTTCTTTGTTGCCCTTCGAAGAAGGGCCACTTCAAATGTGTATGGGAGTGGGTGGTAGTATCATTGACTTTTGACAGAGGGAGTTGTGTGCTCAATTGGTTTTTCTCTATTGTTGGCCATGAGTCTACNTAATCGCTGAGCGATTGTACTTGTACGCGTCTTCATTAAATGCTCGGCAGCTTTTTGCAGGGCGGCGCTGACGTGGCACGCGGCTATTGGCTGGCTCCAGCTGGCTCAATGATGGCGCCGGCGCAAGTGGCTTGCCGACGTCCTTTCGCTCAGCGGCCAGGGTCTATTCGCTGAGCGATTCTTCCTTATTCGCTGAGCGAGGCATTGCTTACCGCTGAGCGGTTCTTCGTCCAGAATCTTCTCTTTTAAGCTCTTTTCCAATTCTGCCCTTTTCTTCCCTTCTTCATGGGATTATTCTTCAATAATTTATGCTTGCATCCTTTTATCAAAACATATTTAAAACCAACAAAATATAGAGATTTAATTAGATAATTCTTTAAAATATGTGAGAATAAGTGCCATTTGAATGTTGAAAATTGTGTATTGCGAGCACTTATCATCAGGCCGCTTAGCGCAAGCCCTAGGTCGCTCAGCATTCAAGGCCACTCAGCGCACACCTGACGAATTTTAGCTCCAAGTCTTGTAATTTTCCATGTTATGCACAACCTTTCTTTCCTCTTTTCCAGAGAGTTTCCCCTCATTTTTCCCATCATTTTTAACACATAAATATCAAATACTTTCATACTCATATTCTCATAAACATAAACCAATCCTATTTCTAACAATTATTCCAACAATTTCCAGATCTGCAGAAACTTCCAGATACAAGTATAATTAATTGTCATATTCAAGAACATCACTTAGCAATTAAAACCTAACATATTCTAACACAACCATAGCACAATCATCATCATACATCCTAAATCACATGGACAGTGATTATGTCAGTTTACCCACGTTTTGCCCTTGCTGCAACTGGTTCAGCTATTTTGTGCAGACTTTGCTTGGTTACCTCCAAGCTCTTACCCCTAGAATAGAAGTATGAGAGGTTTTTTCTGACTTAGGTTAGGTCTTGTGAGGAAAGTCTTCGGTTTGGTGTTTGGACAGTGTAACGGCTGAATGTGTAAACTCAGCCAAGGTCTCTTGTTTTTTCCTCTTAAAAATTCAGATTTTGGGGGTATTTATAGGCCTTGGGGCCGAATTTTTCATCCCCAAATTGCCATTGGCCAATTTACCAAATCGCCCTTGCCCAATTTACCAAATTGCCCCTAAGCTTATGTTATCCATGACATCATCCTAACCTAGTCACCATATGACCCATTAGTTGGACTTTGACTTGGCCAAGTGGCCACCCTCTTGGCCGTGTATGGCCTTGTGTCTTGGCCACTTTTTATGGCCAAGAATTAATGGGCTCCGACAGATCAATTTTGATAAGGTTTTATCATTTCCGTTCCGTGCGATTATTCTAAAAATATTTCAATCATGTCCTGGTGATCTCCTAATTTTACTAAAGAATAATCTAGGTTCATTTGGGGTATTTATCAATTTCATTTGTAGTCGTGCCTTGTACCGACACTTTAGACGCGCGGTTATACTCAGACGACAACAAAGGTTCATTCTAGTGTTTGTAGAATTTTAAGAAAACGAACAGAATTTTTTCCTACAGACAATTTTAATCCCAAGCGTTCATAATTCCAATTGTTCAACCAAACATGGAAATCCCTAAGTGTTTATCTGGCGAGATTTCGCTAAAGAAAGAGCGGGATGTTACAAAGTAAGCCTGGCTTGTGGCCTGTTATAGGATATTATTTTGGCTTATATCTGGCTAGTTTAGAAGCCTGACCTAGCTGGAAGCCTGTTTTCAAAGTCTACCAACTCCATAACCAAGCAAACAAAGAACCAATAAATGAAGACTGAAGGAAAAAATGATGAAAACTATGTGTCGGTGGCAAAGAACAAAGAACCTAACAAAGATTAATCATATTGCTTTTGGTACAAGAGATTAATTATATGAGCTAAAGGGTTGTTGGAATAATATACCATTGCAAAATTAAAATTAAATAATCATAATAGTGAACCGTTGATAAAGGCCAAGAAACCATGGAGGAGACGCCGTCACGTGGAGGCAAAGAGTGGTCGTGGAGGTTTACTTGCAGAGGGGAGGGTGGCATGACGAGGGGCTTGTTCACGGCCTTTAGTATGACGAACTCGCCATTGTTCATCTCTCCCAAGAGAACACATAGAAGCAAAATAAGTATAGAAATGAAAGAGGGCGTTGGCAACCAGTGGAAAGGGCAGATTTGGCAAAGGACGAGCGGCGGAAGAAGAATGATAGAGATGGTGTGAGCTAGCGGTGTAAGGAGTGGTGATGCAAAGACGAAGTCTAAATGTTGCAGGATAGATGGAAATCTCTAGAGACTAGAGAGAAATGGAAGAGGCAGCTAGGGTTTGATGATTGAATGAAATGAGGTTGCGTATTGGTGCGACGTAAAGATCTGTTGGGTTTTAATTAAATTTTGATTGAAATGGGAAATATTAAGAGTTAAATACATAGTATGACTCTAACTAATAAATAGTTGTTTTGGAGTAGTGGTTAGTTCACTGCCTTGCTTACAAATGTTTCAGAGTTCCAATATTGGAGTTCTGTGAATTAATGCATATATCTATGCGAGGCAGCTTACTAGATCGCCCTGCAGACTTAACAGGCCTTCCAACTAGCCTAGGCCTAATACAGGCCATAGACCTTTGACAGGTGGTTTAGCCAATTCCCATGTTGAACCACCAGTGTCCTAAAACTAGCGGGATCACTACAAATGTGTCCCATGTTATGAGGAGTTGACTGTCTAAAACAATGGAATTAGCTAGACACTAACGAGGAAAGCGGAAATTTAAATTCATGAAAACTGCTTAACATTGAGATAAAGAGATGCTGCCGAAAAGGGGAGAGGGGAGAGGGGTTAGTGACAAGCACTCCATTCCTTTGACAAATCCAAAGGAGCAGGGCGGCCCACCGACGTTATATCCGACGACGTAGCCTATGTCCCTTTTCTTGTCCTTTAACTCCTCTTTTCGCCTTCTTTCATTTTCTGTATTGCCTTTATGATTCATTCAAGAAATTGTCAACACAACATAAATAATTTATTTGGCTTGGCCTTACTAGCCTTTTAATTAGAAAGTCGAATTCGTTGTGTGCAAAGAAAATAGTACAATCCAAAAGAGAAATGGTTGAACATCTTAATTATCTTAATCAATAATTTAATTTAATTATTCTTCTAAGAATTTTATGAACACACCCAACAATTTTGGGAGACAAAATAAGTAAAAATTAATCATATGAAATAGTGAAAAAAAATAATTAAGCTAAATTATTAAAAGGTTTAAGCATTCCTCTCCTTCAATAATGGTCCTCACTTAAAATAATTGATGGCAAGCACAATCAATTTTTGTAAACATTAATTTTATGTTGGGAATGAATTTTTTCATATGGTCTTACTATGTGTAATATCTCACTATTAATTGAAAAAATGAGACTCATAAATGACATAAGCAAGAGAAAAATTAAATGTGAGATATCACATATGACATAGTCATGTAAAAAAATTCACATGAGATGATCTATTAAATTTAAAGTGATGTTTGGTTTGGATTAAATGAAGAAATAGAAAAGAAAAATTACGTTGATCTCCCCTGATATTTAATGAAGTTAAACTAACGTCCCCTCTATTTTGGGAAATTATACTCATCTTCCTAATCAACATTGATTTTTGCTAATGATAAACATTTTTTTTATGAAGAGTATTTTTTTATTATGTCTGTCACATTTTAATGTTTAGTGGACTTCACCTAAACCCTTTCTTGTGCGCTAACTTTGTTATTAGTAGGAAAAGTTAGTGTTAATAATGAGAGATTAGTATAATTTACCAAACTAGATGAGGCAGCAATGTAATCTTGTTAAACCTCGACAGAGATCAGTATAATATGCCAGTATAATTTACCCAAAACAATTGTTGGCTGTAAAATGTTTTTTTATTCCGTAACCACCATCAAAATGGTTAAGGGATAATGTTAGTTACCACCACGCCACACCTATTATTATATTATATGGTATTTGATACTTAAAGTTAATTTAATAAAATATCATAATTTTAAATTAATCAGTTTCTCTGCTTATAATGAAATGCTTTAAAAATAATATATATTTCTTTTGAAAGAAAAATAGTTTTTAGTATAGTAAGACTTCGCAATTATAATTAATTTTAGAGTAAAATACACTTCATTTTCTAAAAGATGTCCAAATTACACTCCCTTTCCCTCTATTTTAAAATATACACTCTCATTTCCTTAAGAATAAAAGTAAGCTACAATTTTTTTAAGTTTTGACCAAAACACCCTCACAAATAATTTTACACATTAAAAAATATTTAACAAAATAAAATAATATAATTAATAATAATATAAAAATATTTATTCATAATTACAATGGTTATGTAATAACTTATTCTATTAACAAAAAAAGATAGTAATAAAATAAAAATTATAATAATTTTAAAAGAAAATATAAAGTATTTTCTTAAAAATTCATTTAAAAATATTAATATATATTTTATACAAATTATTATTTTTAAACTAATTGCTGAAATAATACTTAATTTTTTCTTTTAAAATTATCCTAAACTGTTAATACTTCATTAATAACTTGTTATTTTAATAGAATAATTTTATATTATTATTAGTCATATTTTTTATTTTATTAAAAAAATACATGTATAATTAATTATGGAGGGTATATTGGTGAAAAATGAGAAGAAGGATTAAAATGTAACTTAAGGAGGGGACCGTAGGTTTTTAAACATTAATGCTATTTCTACACTTCAGAAATAACCATCAAAATAGACAAACACACATTACAAAACAAAGAAATAAAAATTTCAAAAAAGAAAAAAAAATTGTCAAACAAAGAAAATGAGCAATATTAAATATACGTGTGCATGTGCACGTAAAAATGTTCGGTGATAATGTTTGTTCTTCTGTTTTGTAGCAATACCAAACTCACGTGTGGACAAACACGCAAAAATGTTTGGTGACAATACTTGTTTTTTTGGTGTATAATGTATATTTTTCTAATTTGTAATATATATTTCTCTGTTGGGTAACTATTTTTTATGTGTATAAATAGCGGAATTGTTATTTAAAATGGAGGAGAGGGAAATGTACTTCAAGCATGTCTTAGGAGAGAGAGTTGTATTTTACTCTTAATTTTATATATGTTTACCAACCATATCATATTTTATTTAAAATTGTTTTTTTTTTTCAACTAAGAGAGGGAAATGGGAGGAAGCGAGTTGTCTTTGGACTCTTAGTTTCAACGAAGTACAAAAATAACCACTAAATTGTGGGTTCAACCAATTAAAAGAATTAAAGGATACACAATTCGGTTATTTATAGTATAAAATTAAAATTTAATCTTGGTTTTTCTTTTCTCTTCAAAATTAGAGAAAAATTTAGCTACTTTTGATGCAAGAATTTTTTTTTTACTCTAATTCATTGATGATTTTTTACATTAATAAATGTGGGTTACTTCTGTCTTTTGAATTATCAACATTTATGAAAAAGAATAACATTAATAATATTTAAATTTTAAAGTTATTTAAATAAACAAATATCTAGTGTCGAGAATTCCTTCTTATTATTATAGTGTTATTAATTTGCAAGTTCTAAGTAACCAAGATGCCTTGATAGCTATTTCATCCTTTCTTTTTTTCAGAGAGTCCTGCTACACGTACACAAAAAAAAATATACACCATACATACACCTTATACTTATATACATAAAGTTTGTGTTTTAATGAATGTAATGTTTGTGCACTTAATTAAGTATAATTGAGAATATCATCTATAAGCTTGTAATGTTTGTGCACTAGTGAAAATAAAACTTATACATTATTAATGGTGTATGTATGAGTGTATAAAATTAAGTATACACGTAACATTTTTGTTTTTAATATTAGCAGATGCCCATGATTAATGTGAGTATAAAAAGAACCTTGTAATCAGGTGGGCCGGCCCAAAGCAAGTGGACCCTCCCAACTTTTTGTCCTCTATTGCCAGATCAAGCATTCCAAAGCCTTCAGGTGGTAAACAGTTAAAACAGGTAAGCAGAAAATGACAAAGTGAGGCCTCAGAAAGACCAGCTAGCACCCCCTGACAAGACATCAATTGGGAGATTATCAAAGACAAACCTCCAATCACAAAACGATTGGAATGAGGCGTTGTCTCTTGTTTCCCCTCCCTCTCTCATACGACCTGGAAGCTAGTGGCAGTGGGTGACAAAATCATTCTCAACAATAAGAAGGGAGAAAATAGAGTCTTTGCTCTTTCCATAGCCCATAGAACACGGTGCACCAAAACGCTTCGTGGGAGAACAAATTTGAGACACGTTCCACTTATTGAGAACTTTAAACAAACACAGCACTTACCCTACCTTGTGGGCCTCTCGGGTATTGAGAATTAATTCTCGCTCAGCTGAGAGGGGAGGACAAAGCTAAGCCAAACAAAAAACAAGAGAGAAAAGAGAATATGATCAATTCACTGTGTGGAAGCTCAGTGTCACTCAAAAGTGAGAACTCCAGCGGCAGCACCACCACCAAACCCCAACACCCCAATCCTTCAAGCGATGCAGCCTTGCATTCTAACAAAGACGCCACTAAATCCTCTGCTGATTTAGAGCACAGCACTGGCCTCACCCCTCCAAGCCTAAACCTCCCCGCTCTCAAGTTCGACCTTGATGGCGACGTGGAAGTGCAGTCGCCGGACAGTTCGATGTGGGAGTCCTTTTTCTCCGATCATCTTGACGGCGATTTCATGATCTCTTCCCCAGT
This sequence comes from Nissolia schottii, assembly GCA_003254905.1. Classification (NCBI taxonomy): domain Eukaryota; kingdom Viridiplantae; phylum Streptophyta; class Magnoliopsida; order Fabales; family Fabaceae; genus Nissolia; species Nissolia schottii. Next base: position 153,199 of record QANU01055992.1, on the reverse strand, counting down.
GAGGAGCGCTGAGGTTCCTTCCCCGCAGGCTTCTACCTACAATTGCAATTACAACTACGCTCACGCGATGCAGGGGCAGAGCCTCTCAGGGTGCTCCCCGCCCCGTTTCTCATCGTCCCAGATTGGGGCCTATAATAGTAGCCACACCCACAAAGGGAAAGGGCTTAGCCCTCTCCACAGGGTGTTCAACTCGCCGAACAATCAGTATATGGAGCACGTCGAGAACCTTTCGCTGCCAGCGATTGAAGAGTTCTTGGAAGACTACCAGGGAGGCTACAAAGTGTCTTCTGACAGTAATAATATTGCAAGTTCATCGGAGTGCTTTGACATGCCGAATCCTCCGTCCATCTTGGACAATAATTCCTCCAGGTACTGCGGATCGGTGAGCGAAGAGTCCTCCTCGGTGGTGCACGGCGGTGGTTCTTCCCAGCTGTCACAGGAGAGTGACATCTACCACCAGATGGGGTCCATGGTTAGTGCTTCCCTGTCACAGGCTCTGCAGCAAGAACGCTACCAAGAGAAGCAGCAGAAGCTGCAGCAAGCACATCGACTGCAACAGCAACAAAGTCTGATGGTGCCTATTCCAATCGGAACGGAACAGGTAGAGAAATCCTTCCCTCCTTCACCACAAAAAATATTCGAATATTCCAACTTAGCTTTCATTTTCTGTTGTGAAAATCTATCTATATATATTTCTTTAATTTTTATGATTATACGTAGGAGCAAGACAGCGGGCTCCAACTGGTGCACCTGCTTCTAGCATGCGCGGAGGCAGTGGCGAAAGAGGAATACATGCTGGCAAGGAGGTACCTCCACCACCTCAACAGAGTGGTAACCCCACTCGGCGACTCCATGCAGCGCGTGGCCTCGTGCTTTACTGAATCCCTAACAGCTCGGCTAGCCTCCTCATCCCTCATCACCACCACCACCAAGTCACCAGCCACCACCACCTCCTCCTCCAACAACAACCCTAGCCCTTCAAATTCCATGGAAGTCCTCAAGGTCTACCAGATCGTCTACCAGGCCTGCCCTTACGTCAAGTTCGCCCACTTCACAGCCAACCAGGCCATCTTCGAGGCCTTCGAGGGCGAAGAGCGTGTCCACATCATCGACCTCGACATCCTCCAGGGATACCAGTGGCCCGCCTTCATGCAGGCCCTCGCGGCCCGCCCCGGCGGTGCCCCCTTCCTCCGCATCACTGGAGTCGCGCCCTGCATCGAATCCGCGAGGGAGACGGGCCGGTGCCTGACTGAACTGGCCCACTCCCTCCGCATCCCCTTCGAGTTCCACCCGGTGGGAGAGCAGCTGGAGATGCTAAAGCCCCACATGTTCAACCGTCGGGTCGGCGAGGCGCTGGCCGTTAACTCCGTCAATCGTCTCCACCGCGTCCCGACCAACTTCCTCGGGAGCTTGCTGTCCATGATTCGGGACCAAGCGCCGAGCATAGTGACGCTGGTGGAGCAGGAAGCCAGCCACAACGGGCCTTATTTTCTTGGGAGGTTCCTTGAGGCGCTCCATTACTACTCCGCGATCTTCGACTCGCTGGACGCGACGTTTCCGCCGGAGTCGGCGCAGAGGGCGAAGGTGGAGCAGTATATATTCGCGCCGGAGATAAGGAACATCGTGGCGTGCGAGGGCGCGGAGAGGATCGAGAGGCACGAGAGGCTGGAGAAGTGGAGGAAGATCATGGAAGGGAGAGGGTTCAAAGGAGTGCCGCTGAGTCCCAACGCGGTGACTCAGTCGAAGATATTGCTGGGGCTGTACTCGTGCGATGGGTACAAGCTGACGGAGGACAGGGGCTGCTTGCTGCTCGGGTGGCAAGATAGGGCCATCGTTGCCGCGTCTGNTTCCCTCTATTAGAGCAAGAAAAAAGATGATATTATTTAATTTTTAAAATTGTACCTATAACATTGAAAATACAATTAAAAATGTTAAATTAATAATGGCTTATAAAGCTATTTAATAGCATCTTAACTTTGTCAGTATATTATTATTTCTCATTACAATTGTATTTTTAATGTTATAATTAAGATGTAAAATATTAAATTATACATCACATCGATTTTTTCTTTGCTTTGAAACATGCACCTATGAAAATTTTCAAAATTCGTATACCTTTGTTTCTATGGATTTGATTTTGTTATTTTTACTTGCTTTTATGGTTTTGTGTTTTTTTCTTCCTTTCTTATTGCTGAGGACAGAACTAAAAGTTCAAGGGAGGAATGGAAGGCAAGGCAGATATAAAGGGAAAATAATCAAAATGTTTTTATTTTAATGTAGAAATTTTTTGATAAAATTTTAATGTAGAAAATGAAATGGAGGATTTAGAACAATGCTTATTTATCTGTTCATCAAGATTATTTCAGTTAAATATATTTTAACTGTAATTTAGTGGTACTGGACTATCGGGGTAGATGTAGGAGTAGAACAGTACTGATAGAAAGGATTTTTTTGGAACTGTGATCATTCCTTTTTGCCTATAGATTGTTTCAGTTGAATCCAGTTAAACTTAGTTTATGGATCATTGTTGTTTAACTGAATGGGCTGCACTGTGTTAAATTAGAGTAAAACTGCAATTTAGTACTCTAATTTTATATTTGCGACTATATTAATCCTGCAAAATTTTTGTCACTAGACTTGCCACATTAATCTCAATAATTTAAATTGTCATCAAGTTAATCATCTATTATTAAGTTGACCATTAATTCTAAACTACTCCACCCTCTCACCCACAATCACTTTCAATGTCCAACCCCCTCCACCCACCACTACCACCACCACCCCTCCCCCAAATTTTCAACAAGGTGATAGCTCATCGTTCTTGGATTTGAAGATTGTCAAAACTGAGGAAATAAATATTATTAATTATTACATTTCCTATGAAAGGTATGGCTTCATGCCACAAATATGTGTTTTCTGCTTTGTTCAGCTTACTACCCCCAAACAATTCAAACTTGCAAGAGACACAAACATAATGTGCATGGAGGAGTACTTGAAACAGAGGTTGAGCAACCGGAGAACACAGCACAGGGTTCAATTTTTGAATATATTTGGAAAAATTATAGTATTAATATTCATGCGTGTGGCTTTCTGCACATTTGTGTTTGTACGGAATTGTGAAACAAAAAATGGTTTGCTGTAAGCCAATTTAATTTTTCGTAACACGCACATACAAAAACCAAAATCGATTGGTAGTTGTTTGGAACTGGATATTAGAAAATTGAATTGGTCTTTTAATTGAGGCTTAATTCATGGACCAAGGAACTTTATTTGATATGGGCGAGTAGCGTCCCATGGAGGGCTTGTGCAGATGACATGTAAAGGTTGACATCCGTGAGGAAACGAACTTGGCCCAACCCTGAGAACTATGCAAGTACATGAACCGGTGGTTTTGGGATAACGCGAATACCTCATGGAGAGATAAAATCTCCAAATGAGGTCATCAGGAAGGTTCGTCAGACAAATTGATCACTGTAGCGACTCGCGGACGTTGCACCCTAGGATGACTTAGGTTAGAGAGAGGAAAGACCATTTGTTAGTATGATTTAGGAGCTATCCCCACACCTAGCAAAAAGTCACTTTAACTTTAGACATAGAAGAAGCCTATGGTCTGACGTTGTTGCTACTGGACAAGGAAGAGTGCAAGATACCCTATGCAACATTGGAAGTGAGTGGTCTCCATCAATCCATGCTAGACTGAACTGGGGGTTTGAGTGAGAAAATATGAAGGGAAAAAGAGAATAAAAGGGAAAGGAGGGTGATGAAGAGGCAGACTGAGATAGATGAGGACAGAGAGAAAAACACATTCAACCCCATGGAAATCACCCTTTTTACCTCACCTTTGGGATTATGAAAAAAGAGAGGAACCCAAATAGACCTAGAGCATCCGAGAGACCTTAGAGATTCTGATAGAGCTATGATGACGAGTCTTCGCTTCACCACTTGTCTCCACAGTTCGATGTAGTTCCCTAATCACTTATTATTATTCACATTTTCCTCTAAGTTTACAAACTTAAGTTTTTAATTTGAATCAATAGTAAATAAATTTGGCTTTGTACCTTTTTATTTTATTTTATTTGCCCATATTTTTGTTTTTTGTGTAGGCACAAGTTTAATCCATCATCTTTGGGCACACACAGTAAAAGTAAGTTCAACGTGTGGAGCCCACAAATATTTGGTGGGATACACAATAAAGGTGGTATGATTCATTTTTATTGTGTATGTGCCCAAAGATAATGTGTTAGACTTGTACCTACACAAGAATTTCTCAAAAAAAAAAATAAAGAAGTTCAAAGACAACAAAGTACACTATTTAATTTCTTCTAGGTTGCCAAAGATGGTTTGCACAATTGGTAAGTAGTGAACTTATATCTCAAAAAGGATGTGGGTTCGATTCATGCTGCTGATGTGAGAGCCACTTTGGTAGGTAATTTGTAAGTACTCTTCTAAGCACTCAAAAATCTTAGAGGCAGACTCTGACCTTGGTGAGATGATCGGTGTTAAATCCACCTAAACTTTTTTTTTTTGAAAAAAATCCTCTCAATTACTCTTAACTCAAAATTTATAGGCAGCAAAAGTAAAAAGGTGAAAGCCAAAATCAGCTTGCTACACCAGACAAAGTAGCTTTTTTGCATAATAAAAATAAAATTGGCCTACAACAAAACGGTTTATGCATAGAATACCACACAAAAATAAATTTTTCCAAAACACCCATTGACCCACATATCAAAATTTGTAGTCAAATTTACCCATTGAAATAGAAAATTATTCTCTAACATAACTGATAATAACTTCACCACAAGGTGACTACTTACTCAAGAATATGACATTACTACAACTGCTTGAAGAACCTAAAAGGTGAGACGAGGGGTGAGTCTTTAGGAAAATAACTCAATAAATGAGCAGTCACCCACAACACTCGCGAAACACTTGAAACAAGAACACACATATGCAATACATAATAATATACATATCAAGAAAAGTTATAGTAACGTAATAATATCAATAGTAATACTTTCATAAAAACATTAGAATAGATAACAATGGGATGTATCTAGATAGACAGGTCTTGACCATGCATGCTCTTGCTTACACTACAAGAAATTTGTTGTTTAGTGGCGGTTTAATTTGGTTTTAGCAGCGATTTTAAACCGCCACTAAACGGTTTACCAGAGGTTTGAAAATGGCTATGTATTATCTAAAACCCTTTTGCAATGATTTGCGACGACTGCTGGTAGAACCATCACTATTTCCTGATTAGCACCAGTTTGTAGCAATGGTTTTATATGCGGTTCACAATTGCCGCTAAACGTTACACAAGGAAGCTACTAACGCCTGTTTAACGATGGTTTGAAACTGTTGCTAAGTGGCTTTTTTAATATATGTCTCATAACAATTACCAACCAGCTATTTTATTATTTTTTTAGCAAACTATGAGCAATTTTACCCAAAATTATATTAACTTCAAATAATTGCCTAATTATATCATAAAAGTATTTAAGAAATCCAATATATAAAGAAGCTAACCTTCAACAAATATTTAAAGTGATACATTACATAATCCAAAAAACATTTTGATGGTTAGCATTGTAAGCTAACCTTTAGCAAACATTTAAATAAACCCATTAAACAATCCGATAAACATCCATAATAAAAGTCTAAAACTAAACATCGAAACATGTACTCTTCTTTTTCAAAAGATTATCTTCCACTTTGATTTGAATGATGATGTTGAGCATCATGTCTAGTCTCACTACCATCATCTAGAGCCTGAAAAATCAAAGAGTTGTTTGCATTTGTTAGTATCATATAAAATAATTTCTTAGAACACAAAACGCAAGGCATTCTAATAGAATTTTAAAATGTAAAAGCACACCATTAAAGTAACCATGGCAGCCAAGTCAAGATGCAAATTTCTTGCTTGCATTTGCAAAATATATTTCACTGCTTGTTCCAATGACTACCTTTTCAATCTCTAGGCTACTATCATTGCCTAGAGATTTTTCCTCTCTAATCTCTCGACTTCTAGTTGGGCTTTAGCATCCTCGTGAATGTAGGAGCCCCTCTTTTTTTTATGAAACATGGTCCACATCTATCCTCTACTTATTTGATTCCCACGCTTCCTTTCCTATACCACATTCACATTGGGTCCACAACAAGAAACTACGTGTCAAGAGAAAAAAAAACTAAATAGAGAACTACTTGCACACCAAATAACAGAAAATTGAATGAAGTCAATGTCACACCAAATAAGATAAAATTGAATCATTAACTAAATAACTACAACACTAATCACCTCTTCTTCTTTTCTACTTGCTATATATGCTCTTTAAGCCACCAGTGTGTGTATGCTTGCTTTTGCCAATTTACAATATTTAGTAAGGCCCAATGAGGCCCAAAAAGGGTGAGTCACGCGACCACGTGAAAAAGAGTAGATAAGCTCCCGCTAACTGTCTCCCCCACATTTGAATGAGGCTGATGGCAGTTAGCAGGAGAACTCGAAGTATCCCTTGATACTTGGAACCAACAATTCAACCTATAAAAGGGGACACACAACACCAAGATCAAGTACGATATCATTCATAAACTCCATAACTCATACTCATGTTCTACGTTGGAAGGCCTTGCAGGTCCACACCCAATGTCACTCAACCTCCAAAGGAGCTCTGACTTGTCAAAGAACATGATCAGTACGTGTCGCCTCGTGTTCACAAGTCATAACATACATCATTAACTTTTTTTCTTTTTAGTGAATATTTATCATCTTTAAAATTCTATTATTTAAAAATTTCAAGATAAAGATTTAAATTTACACACCATTAATTACTTTTTTTTAGTTATATTATCATTTTTACTAATATTTATTAATATTTATCATTTTATTGTATAGTTATTAAATTTTATTAAATACATACGGTTCGAATCGTATTTTATGTTTTTATCGTGTTTTCATGTATCGCACCGTGCTCAGTATTAATACCCGTATACGGGAAACATAAGAGTGATCCTATTCCCAAGTTATGAAGAAGCTCCCTAGGTGGTACACGTCGTTCAAATTTTAAAAGGCTTGGCATTCAAAAGCCCATTCCTTTTATTGGGCGATGGACCACAAGTTGGTGCAACGAAAACGTGGGTCTCATACTCAACATTCATATGACCAAAAGAATACTACGTATATCACTGCCACTACTCAAAAACAAAAAATCACACATCACTGCCCAATTCTGAAAAGTTCTTTCTCGGCATCTCATCTCCACTCTTATTTTTGTTGGGTTCAGTACTACTTTTACATCTTCAATATTTATAGATGACATTACATCTATGTAGAGGAAGAATTTGTCTTCTTCCACGAAGAAAAAAAAAAGAAAAAAAACTTTAATTCCCATGGGGTGGGTTTTTTTAGTTTTATTTTGTAATGGGAGTAAAGAAAATAAAAGGAGTTGATAGACTTAATTATACTTGAGAGTTTTAAATTTGACCTTTCTGTAAATGAGAGTTGAAGGGATGAGATATTTCCGTAATTATAAGATAAAATTATCAGCAATTTTACTTTTATTTGGAGATCAATCCACCAAATCAGGGTGCAGCCTAGGTCCCATACATCATTGCTTAAACCAGCTTCTGGATTTGACCCGACCCGTGTGTGGCATGTGTGTTGGGTCAAGTTGACTCATATGTCATCTTTGAGATCAAAAGTGGATCCCGTCAAATAGAACCCTAAGAATACTTGGTAAGGTATTGTGTTTGTGTGCAAATGTGAGATATGTACTTGTGTCAGAGAAAGAATTTTTCACCACGTAGCCTGTAACATATACTTTCATCCAATTGTTATTATTTTTGGTAATAATCATCGAATTATATGTTATTATATACGAGAATAATAGTGAAAATTAAATGTGAAAATAAAGTATTAATAGCGTAGAGAATACTTTTACCGTAAAAAAAAAAACTTAAATTCAACATTTTTCGTTTTTATGAAATTATTCAATAAGTTAGTTTTAGTGCTTTGTTAATATAAAAAGGTTATACATTATCATTTAATTAATTATACGTTATTAACTATAAGGGTTTTGAAATGGTAATGAATATAAGAGATGCAAGATCAAACATTTTTGTTAGCATGAAAATTGTACATTATTAAGTGTTTGTGTAAAACCATCAAAATTAAATTTATTTAATAAATTAATTAACAAGTTGAACACATGAGAATAAATACTTTAATATAAAATAAAATTGTTAATGACAAGCACTGCTCCCATTACTAATAAAATAAAATAAAATAAAAAAGGATATTGATACAACCAATTAACCAAATATCCTTTTTCTTGGTGTGGATATCCTTTTTGTTAGTTTTGTTTATTCCTTCACCTTAAAAAAAAAAAAGGAAAAAAAGAAAGGATATTTGCATCACTTCACAGTTAATTGACGGCAAGCATGAATACACTAACACCAATCCAATCGATGCGAAACATGGGAGACAACGAAAGCGACAACTACGTTGGGACACGACGGCGTTTCACACCGGTCCCCCTCTCTCCCACCGCCCACACCTTTTTTTTACCTCCTCTCTCTTCAACGCAAACAGTCAAACAGTATAATTTCCACTTTTGTGTGCCCATGTTTACATGCCCCTAGCCATAAAATAAAAATAACGATAATGCTCGTGCCATTTTTGGACATAGTAATAATAAATAAATAAATAAATAAATAAATAAATAAAACAGAAATCCACATAGACAGAAACCAAAAACAAACGGGACGAAAGCATAAAGAGAAGCAGAGAGAGAGGTAGAAGCATGACAACATTCTTGGACAGAAACAGTAAAATTAGCTCTCTTTTTTCAATATTTCTTTTTTTTTACTATCATGCCTCTTATCTTTACAAAAGGATGGCCCCAAAGCAAGCAAGCCATGACAAACTAACCCAAACATCACCCCCAGAACCAAAAGAAGAACAGAAAAAACCAAAAAATAAATAAATAAATAAGAAAAATGAAGAAGAGGAAGAAAAACACGAGTTGAAAAGGAGAAAGGTAATTGATATTGATTAACAAGTCAGTGATAAGTGTCCAAAATGGAATGGAAGAGACTCACAAAATTAAGAAAAGACCAATCCTTAATTTACCTCAGGCGCGGTTGCCTTCGCTATAAGCATTAGCATTAGTAGTAGTAATAATAGTAATAATAGTAGTAGTAGTAATAACTTCTTAGTAGTAGTAGTACTAGTAACAACAATAGCAGTAAGTGGAAGTGAACTCAAACACAAACAACAACACTCTTGTTTCTTTTTTTTCCTTTTGACTTATAATAATAACAACTTTCAAATTAAATACTTCAAATAATCAAATCCAGACGTTCAGAGCCAGAGTGCACCGGCTTCCTTGAGGAGAGGGACCAAGGTGCCGTTGATGTGGCAGGCCATGACCCTATCCATGGTCCCGACGAGCTTGCCGCCGATGAATACGACGGGAACGACGGACGAGGTGCCGAGGAGCCTGACGAGGGCCCTCTCGAGATCCTTCCCGCGGGGGTCCTCGTCGAGCTCGTGCACCGCGGGGTTCACGCCCATCCCGCAGAAAAGCCTCTTGATGGCGTGGCACATGCAGCACGTGCTCACGCTGAATATCACCACCGCGTTCTCCGACGCCAGCCTCTCTATGCGCTCCAGCGGGTCCCCAACCGAAACCACCGCGCTCCTTGGTGCCATGTATCCTCCCCACGACGCCGTTTGGTAGTGCATTTTTTTTCCTTTTTTTTTTTTGAGTTGACTAGGGATTACGAAAGAAGACCGTGGAAAAGTTAAGCGTGGAATGCGTTTTGGGGAATGTTGAGAAGAGAGAATGATAACGAGGTTTGGTTTTTCCTTTTCTTTCTTTTTTTTGGTGTTTTGTTTGTGTGAGGAATGGTTGAGGGGAGAGGGTGATATTTATAGAGGTGGGGATCTGGGAGGATGCAAGAGATGAGTCATGCACATCTTAAGGAGATGTGACTAGTGGATTATGTTATTTATTTCAAGAGAAGTATTATTTTAATATTAAGGTGTTTTCTTTAGCACCAAATCGTTTTTTTTTTAATTATGTTATAGGTAAAATAATAACTCATGGGGGGTGTGTGCAGTGTTCTATGGCTTCTACTTTTTTTAATTCACAATAATAATGCGATGTGCAAAAGTTGGTCTCACTCTCATCAGTAGTCGTCACCTTATGCAGTGTAAGAGAGAGAAAGAATTTTGGGTCATTTTTATATTTAATTATTTTATAATTTACAAATTTTATATGCATATATCCGTACAAAGGACTTACCTTGACTACTAATTACATGATGTAATAAATGGGATTTTTGAGATAGAGAATATGAAGTGAGAGTCATTTGCTGATTGAATGATATAATATAATTTTTTTTTAGTGTTGAATGGACATTAAAATTATTTTTTTTTGGAATGAAAATTCCTTTATAGGTAATATTTAGAATGTAATAATCATCAACTAGGTTGATGATTTGCTTAAGCTTGAAAACAGGCGATTAGTTTTGGAGTGATGATTGTGTTAGGAAAAAAAAGGTCTCTCAATAATTTCTGCGTGTGTGAGGATTGGAAAGGTAGCATATCAACCACACCAAGAATTAATTAACGAGGTACAGTTATTAATTTCTTTTTTTATCTATTAAGGATCAGAAAAATTAAAGGAGGGTGAGAGTAATTGAAGGGAAGAGAGAGGAAGAGAAAGATAAAGGGAAAGGGAGACAAGGAGGACAGGCTTTAACAGAGAGGAGCTGTTGGGTAATAGACGGCTGAAACCGTCCTTGTTGTCGGCCCTACAAGATCAAAGAGGGCATGAAAGTGGCTATCACGAACCTCTGTTTCTTCCTCTCTGCATTTTGTATTCCTTTCTTCCAATTGACACCCTTGCTGCTGCATCTGCATTTGCTATTTTGCTTTCCTTTTCGTCACTTCATTGCCCTGCCCTGAGATTAATTAATGTACATCTATCTCCTGCTCGTAAACAAAGGGTGATACTTCATCCTCCATTCCATTTTTGTTATATTTTTTATAAAAAAAACACGCCATTTAATAAATAATTTAATTGAGAGTAAAATAGAGAAAATATAATGTAAGATAAAATTAACTTTGAGTAATAAATGTTATAATTATTAAGTGTTATGGGAAGTATGAGAGAGATAAAAGGGTATAAGTATAAAAAATACATTTAATATTTCTTTAATCTAATCAAATGATAATTAATTTTTGACAAATTTTTGTTTGAAAAAATGACAACAAAAAATGGGCGAAGGGAGTAATGCTCATTTTGGTTCTTGAAAGTGTAAGTTCGAGTCATTTCTAAGCTTTGGCCACGGTGGGTGACGACGTGCTGCAATAGGTGAGTGGTGGGTGACCGGAGATGGTGGCAGCGACATGGGATTATGTGATGAAGCATCCGATGAGAGAATGTAAACAAAAGATGAACGGAGAAGACTGATCAGGTCTAATTAGGTCCCACAGGCATGATAATTTAATACAATGATTATAGAATACAACTGGATAAGAACATATAATACTATATTATCTCATGTCAAACACATGATAAAAATTAATTTTATAGTATTAACTAATATTATCAGATCTTATGCGATGTAACAAATGGGGCCTAAGTGGTTTAGCCAATCATCTCCCCATATCAGGTGAAACACCCCTACTTTCAGTCTACGCTATAGTCACAACACTAATTATAGGGCTGTTATCTGCCTTGGTTGGGGTTACTTCTAGCCCCTACGTTTGGCTTGACAATTATCTCTTACTCGAAATTATGGACCGTTTTGAAAACTTTCTCCTTTCTTTAATAATTTATAAATTAGGAGCCATGCGTGATCAAGGAAACATATATATACAACCGCTAGCGTTTCAAGCAATGTAGACGATAATCGAAAAAGAACATGTAGAGTATATATATACATATACTAACAAGTTCAAGGTCCGTCACAAAATCTCATATCCGTTAGTTAATAATTATTACAGAATTTATAGACAACTCCATGGCCTATCTAGACCACATACAGAGTACAAAACAGGTATCGCCCTAATGCGTAGGTGGAACCTCTGTTGCTGCTCTGGAACAGTTTTGTTGCGGCTCATCCGTCAGCCTACCATGTATCGGCCTCGTCAATCCACTCGTTTTGCACGCCTAGGACCATAAAGGAGTGGGGGGGTGAGAACGCGTCGTTCTCAGTGGGGAATTCTTAGCTCTATCTATCGTCTCATTACTCAATCATGGTCCAGGCCACTCAGGAGATCTCTAAGTGTTCATGCATACTAAACTCCTACTGATTATTATCTTTGGTCTAGGTCCTGAGTAGCTTTATCTAGTTTACTAGGTGATTGGGGATCTCTAATCTTCACATTACCTAAGGATTCGAGCTTATTACTTATTTGTTTGAGTATTGTGACATCCACTCACATACTCGCGTAGTCTATAACTTCATATAGGCCGTCTTGAGGGGTCTCTTGACGATGACTTACTTTATACATATTTACATACATACATATATACATACATCACGTATCTTATACATGAGGGGATCTGGGATTCTCTCACGCGCCCTATGGCTATGTTCTTCTTCTTATCATATGTCCTCCTCCCTTGTAGTTGTAGCCAACAACTACAACCTGCTCCTGTTTCTATATCGTGTCGACCAGGAAGCGCTTAACCTAAGTGGTAGCTAACCACGGATGCTCGATGTCACTAATCAATTGAACCATGATAGGAATAACCATCCAACTGCTGGGATGGAGAGGGGTCGGCCCTGTGACTCGACCTAGAGTTGGACGCGTAGGTCAGCCCTGTGACTCAACCATGCATGACTTTGCTCATTTCTTTCTTTGGGGCCCCTTACTAAGTCAGGCCTATGCCTACCTTTATCAGGCTCATGTCTGTCTTTACCAGGCCTGTGCCTGTCTTTAACATGGTCAGGCATGTGCCTGTTTTTCTTATGATCAGGCCTATGCCTATGCTTATAAAATCAGGCTTGTGCTTGGGTTCATCTTTTCTTTAACATGAGTTCAGGCCTATGCTTGTGTTCTGCTTTAACCAATCCATCTTGTTGGACTGGTGAGGGGTTTGTCTGTTGGACGTGCCAAGAGAGGGAATTGCCCTAATTATATAACTATGTACTTTCTATAAGGTACACCGAACCCTCTGTGGCCGAAACCTTCATAAGATATCACTTCTTTCCTAAGGCTCAGTCATGATCTTTAAGGCATTAGGTGATCATTGTTTAGTTATCTATGGTCGTCCTAAAGTTCTATTGACTACCGAGTTCTCATGATGCATGCTATAGTAAGTACAACACATAGTCACATAGTCACACAGTCACATAGTCACTTTCAACAGTAATAGCTAGAATAAAATTTTTAAAAACTAGTTTAAAACTGTCATATAAGAGAAGTTTAGACAACGGATGTGAAATACCTGCTGAATTTGATGTTGCTATGTCACCAATTGAGACTAGTTGACTATGATAGTCCTTCATATATGAAGAAGGCTTCTTGACCCTTAGAGATTGCCTGGTAACATGATGGACATTTTGTTGCTGTTCCTATGGCTGATTCACAGGTTGCAACATTGAATGAGTGCTTGAACACTGAGTGGCTATGTGATTTTCAAAATTGGTATGATTGCCAGGGAGTGAAACATAGTTATGAGGTTCAGTTTGTGTAGTGATACCTGCATAATCATGTTCATTGTGAACAATTTTCTAAGAAATCTGCAGATTAAAATTCTGAATTTCAGAATGGGAAGGCAATGTGTCCATGAAGAACTAATACCAATCAAAACTATGTTTTTCAATATTTCCAAGTAAAACAACAATTGATGGACTAACAACAGTGTCATTTTTTTCTTATAAGGGAATAGACTCTCATGAAAAATAACATTCCTAGAAATAAAAGTTTCTTTAGTGTGTAAACCCTAAACAAAATAAAACCCTTTGTTCCTTTGTGAAATCCAAGAAATATGCATTGCCTTAGAGTCAAATTTCTTCCTATTTGCTAAAATAGTTGATGCATAACACAAAGAACTAAACACCTTTAAATGCTTAATTTAGGTAACTTCTGATGTAAGATTTCATTAAATGTCTTATTCCCAAGCTTAGTACTTGGTATTTGGTTAATAAAAAAAACAGAATGACTTAATGAATATGTCCAAAAACAAAGAGGTAAACCTGAATGGAAAACTAAGGACCTAGCCTTGCTGAAATGGTTTGGTATTTTCTTTCAACCACCTTGTTTTGCTGAGGCATTTCTATACAGGAAATTTGATGCATAATACCATTCCTATACACATTGATCAACAATGTGACCATATTTCTTACAAAAAACACAATAAGGTCTTCCTATCCTAGTAACACCTTCAGAATTCCTTCCTCTTCCACCTTTGTCATCACCTCTTCCACCTCTACCTCTGCCACGCCCACTCCTGTCATTCATGTTTTTACAATAATTCTTCTCTATAGCTGTATTGAATAGAGTTATTAATGCTAGATTTTCACTTATCATTTGTCTTTCTTATTGAATGAGCATAGAAAAAGCAGTATTGAGGTCTGGAATGGGCTTCATCGTCATAACTTGGGATCTAACAAGGCCATATTGCTCATTAAGCCCCCTTAAAAATCTGATCAAGTAATCATTTTTCTTATATTCCCTAACAACACCTAATCCAAATTCACATGGACTGCCACATTGGTAATCGGGTATTGGCCTAAAATTATCTATCTCTTCCCAAATAGATTTCAATCTTGTGAAGTAAGAAGTGATACTCATATCACCTTGCTTAAATGAAAAAAACTCCTCTTGCAAAACAACAATTCTAAATTCATCCTCTTAGAATCCAAAACTTGATTCTAATTACACATTAGCTAAGCTTATATAAGCCACTAGCATTGATTACTTGCGGGGCAAGTAATCTGTTAACAAACTTAACAGAAAACAGAACAATATTAAGGCTCTTGACCACTTGCTTCAAGCTTGTTGATCAATGTGTATAGGACAAAATTTGGACTCTGGTGAGAACCCCCCCTCCCTCACAAGCTGGCCAAAACAAATCAAGCGTTCGCTTTCAAACAAACTTTTAACTACTTTAGTTGTGTTGTGTTGTCAAGTGTTTTTGTGTTGGTCTGTTTGGTGGCCATTGTCGTATACTCTAATAGACTTTACTCATCTCAACGAGGGCTTGAGTGCTTTGATTTATCGAAAGCAAAAATAATTCAACACCAAGCTAATATCAATTTCAAAATATTTTGACAAAAAGTAATATTTACTCTTTCCAGTTTTGAAAAATTCATCAAGAGCTAAAATCATCACAAAAGTTAATACTCTTAGTGTTTATATATGATCATGTAGAATTCTAGTGAACCTCTAATTAAGTACAGCAGGAAGGAACAGCACAACACTCGGCTAAATGGGGGCACTGGGCACATACTTTTGCTCCTATGGCTTACATCACGCATTCATCATATACGCCAGATATACGACACACAGCAGGGGCCAATTTATAAGTGTCTTTTACATCAATTTGGTTCAACAACCCCTATGTGTGAGTATAGGTTAAATTTTTTTCAATTTAGATGTAAGTTTCTCTTTTATTTTTTTATTTTTTCTAATTTTTGGAGAAAGAAAAATATTGCGTAGTACATGCTGATTAATTTCAAACACTAATAGATATTAGTCCTACAGAAAAAAGGATCTGTACAGGATGTTTCCTTTCACATAAAAGAGAATGTTTTTTTCTTTGTTATTAGTATTTGTTTTCATTAGCCTTTAGCATATTGGAAAGAAAGGAGAGGTAACACAGACAGACATATATGAGTTTGTTCTTTCTGGACGAAGAAAAAGATAATGATATTATTCGATTGTTCTTGTCGGTTTCTTTTTATTATTATTATTATTATTTTTTTCTCTTTTTTACTTTTGGACCCACATAGCTTAATATTATGTTGAGAGTGACGTGTGTGTGTGTCTTGCAAAGTTGACAGGAGATTGGTATGAATGCCATTGAATCTTTCATTTTGGGTCAGCCTTTAAACAAAGGAGAGAGTGTAGAGTGGTCATGCTCTCAACAAAGGTTGTTTCTCTGCAAAATAGTGGATTTAGCTTGTACAAGCCTCTCCCCTTTCTGGACTCTTGGAAAGTTCGAAAGGATTGAAATGCCACAACATATAGAAGCATGTACCACTATATAGATTATAAGTTTAATATTGTAGGACTATTCTTTTCTGTTTTCTATAATTTTTTTTTACCTTTTCTGTTTTTTCTAATTTTTTCTTTAACCCCCCAAAATTGTTGACCCAATATTGGCCAAAAGTAAATTAACGGTTTTAAAAGAATTAATCAAGTGCGTAAGGATTAATTCATTCTAATAAGTTGATCAAGTCCGAAGATTTGATTCTTAGAGAAAGTGAATGAAAAGCAGAGTTTCAATATAGTTATGTCTAACTTTTATTCTGAATATTTTACCATTTTTGGTGAAACAAGGAAAAAGAGTGAAAAAATAACCTTAAAGGAAGGGATGTGCAAATGCTGGAAAACTTTACATGAACCGTCTCATCAACATGAAAACGGAGTAGGGCCAAGTTTGAATGACTTTCTTCCTTTTCTTCTTTGCAGCAAGACGCAGGTCTTTTGTTCTTTTATGACCATAGAAAAGGTTAAACAAATGGAAAAAGAATTGAGTTCCAATTCATGCTTACAGCATTTTTCAAACTTTAGGTCCATCATTGGCCTGAACAGTTAATGGAACTTCTTTTACGGTAATATGACATCACGCAAATATAATATAATCAGTGAAAGTTTTTCAATCTCATTTCCATCTTTGCGTTAAGTTTACTTCAAAATGTAATCATGATAATTATTTATGACTAATCCATAATAGTAATACAGTACTTATAAATTAAGGATATATTGCGTGAGAAATGCCTGCATGCACACATAATTGCTCTTAAAGAGATGTTCAACTTACATAGTATTCTCTTGTTTTTAAAGGTACACTTATTGTTTATTTCTATGTATATTAGATGAAATGGTAATATACTTTAATTTGTTTTTATGTGAATAAATTTCTCAGTGGTGATAAAATAACTTACCTTCTCATTTTTCGCTTTCTGTTCAATGGCGACTAATTTTAAACAACCATATAATTAATTTTATGGGTTTAAGTGAATGCAAAATGAAGACTTTTTTTTTTAATATTTAAATTGAAGGAGGACTCGTCCCAGTTCAAGTTTTAGGGCTATTAAAAACTGTTAAATTAAAGTGTACAATTTCATTTCATAGAAAGAATATATATATATATATATATATATATATATATATATA
>QANU01055992.1:98308-135562 GCA_003254905.1 Nissolia schottii | reverse complement strand
TATTTTCCCCATAGGATATACGAGAAACCACCATTCTTTTTATGTCAATGAAAAATATAATTTTTAAAATAGATGAAATGGTAGTATAATCTGAAAATATATCGTGAAAGAGGAATGCAATTTATTTCGGAAATTATCAATCGGATCCCTATAATTTTTTTTTTGTTAGAATTTTTTTTAGAATAATACTATGGTGACAATAAAAATGCTTACACTCACAAAGACGCTAGGCCCATGGTGGGTTCTATCATGATGGACTACACTTTTGTGAGTGTAATTGTCTAAAGGTTATCAATTTTAATCATCATACTATTATTTTGCATCAAATTTAGGCAGTAGTGTTATTCGGATACCACAGAAAAATTACATTGATAGGGATCCTTAATTAATTTTTGCCTGTAATACGTTCCGGAAACGAAATTTATAATTGTGTGGGCAGAGGTATTGAAATTGCCATATGCTCTAGCGATTTCAGTACCTTCAATTTAAAAAAATTAAACAAAAAGCAAAAAGTTATCTGCTATGGCAGATGCCTGAAATCGCCGGAGCAAGTCGCGATTTTAGCACCTGCCATAAAGTGGGTCGTTGACAGGACAGGTGCCTGAAATCACTGGAGCATGTGGTGATTTCAGCACCTGTCGAAAAATAAATAAATAAATAAATAAAGGTGAAGAGGGGATGAAGGTTCTGGCTATAAATACTTGGTGGGTTGAAAAAACTTTTACACCATTCCATCCTCTTGACCTCTTCTACTTTTCTCTAATTCCTACTAGCTAAAAAAAATATTTGTTGGGTGTTATTTGTTTCTTTCTGTATCTATTTTTAAAAATAAAAAAAACATGAGTAGGGGCAGTGTTGCTGTGTTTGTTTTTTATAATGGTTATGTGCAGAAGTCTAATATTGAGGGTGTTGAGTTTATTAGTGAAAATGATGCAGATTTTATTGTAAGTTGGTCGGCTATGTCATTCTCAGATTTATGTTGTGCAATTTCTCCATGTGTTAGATGAAACGTGAGTTTCTGGCCTCCATCGCTCAACAAGTGCAACAATAAGTGCTTGGTTCACTCCAACTTGAGGTAACAAAGCCACTTGTAACAAATCGGCATTTTCTAGATATGGTTGTATAAGAGGATTTGGCGATTCAATAACCCCATATCTAGTTCGCAACAGTTGCACGTACATACTATAATAATAAAATTAACATGACTTGGGCAATAGTTAATACATATAGGACAATTATAAGTTTATGACTTGCTACTACACGAGATTAGGAATAAAGTCCCAAAAAAATTAGGAATAATTTTCCAAAAAAAAATTAACTATATCTTAACAATAATAATAGTTCTATCAAGCAATTGTTTGCTGTGAAAGAAATAGACTGACAAAATGAAATAGATGAACATGCATGAAATAAGAATAAAGTAATCAATACTAGTAAAAACAAAATAATAATAATAATAGTAACCTTATTAAGTTCTTTTATTTCACCTCTCAAGATAGAGTTGTGTTCTTTGTATTCATTTAATATGATACATCATGTTAATACTTATTTATTATTAGATATGATTTTAAAAGACTCATACGTACACCTCAAAAAAATATTATCTAATGATAAATGAATGCGTATCGACACGATATCTTGCAATAAAATAATTACAAATGAAAATTTTCTTGCGGAAAATGTTACTAGTACTAGTGCTACATCTTATAAACAAGAATCAAAACAAGATCCTGATACATATTTTATTACATTTTTTAACATCAACAATAAGTATTTTATCACATTTTTGGTACACAAGATTCTAATAGTAATGCAAATGTAGAACAAACTTTGTATCTCACTTTTTAATGACATACTTAAAAAATAAACAGATAAGTACTTTTTGCTACTATTTTTTTAAATGTCAGTGTACACACATTTCTGGTATACAAGATCCTCATAGTAAGACAAATGTAGAGCATACTTTTAATTGTGTCTCACTTTTTAACAAAATACTTAAAAAAACATAAACAATAAAATATAACATCAATAATGGATATGTCTGAATATAGACATGAATAAAATATAAAATGACTAAAATATAATATGAATATAAACTTGATCATTTTTAAGTACTTTTACAGAGATGTGTAACGAGGCATCTACAGTATCATCATCATTTAGAGGTTTCACCATCCTAACATTATTTTTAACTAAAAATAGAAATGAACTCTTAACACAGTTGTTAGTTGTTATGAAGAAATTGTGAATGTAAATGATGTATGATGAAGAAGAAGTGAAAGAGAATACATATAGGGGGATGAACTCTTCACTTCGCCTCACGTTCACATTCAAATTCATATTTTGCTCTGGGAAGTGTGATCAACCACACCTGAAATCACCATGACATTCGGTGATTTCAAGTTTGTCCCACCTGCAGCCTGTCGCGCCTCGATTGTGCACAATCTATCCCACCTGATGCGTCTTAGTTTCGCTAAACTGAAATCGCCGTGGAATTAATCCGGCAATTTCAGTAACAACAATTTTTTATTTTTTTCAATTTTTTTTAATTCCTGAAATCGCCCCAAGGTATGGCGATTTCAGTATTTAGCCCCATATGAATGTACAATTTTTACATGCCCCATAGTTCAAAAAAACCCCAATTTTTAGCCCCATATGAATGTTAAAGCCCCATATACCAAAGGTGCGCAAACTCGCTATACACACTATATATTGAGGGAAAAAAAGATAAAATTGTTGTATTTGATAAAAAATAAAGAAGCTTTAATGTGGATGGTATCAACACATTTTTGTATGATATCAATATTTAGAGAGTATAAAGTTCCCTTACAAATTGGCTAAACACATTAATGCTCAAAGAAATGAAATTGTGAAATTGGTGATAGTTGTTGTGGATTTTCCGTGAGCCACATGGCCACAAGGGAAAGGGGTTGGTGACACATGGTCTGCATGGGTGAGCCACTTGTCACCACATTGCAAAGGGTAAAGGGTGACGTGTCAATGCATAGGTTTGACGCTCGATTCGGGGTGCTTTGGGACACTAGGATACAACCATTTTAATTGTCTAAGGTTAAATTAAATTAGATAAAGGTACAAATGAGTTAAACACTGTAACATATTCAAATATTAATACATCTCCTTGTGGCTCATGTCACTTTGCTAAATAACATAAGCTTCCTTTCTCTATTAGTACTTCTGTTTCTTTACACTATTTTGATCTTATGCATGTGGACATTTGGGGACCTCTTGCAATCCCTTCTTTACTTGGTCACAAATATTTTTTAACCACTGTGCATGGATGATAAATCTTGCTACACATGGCTTTACTTCATGAAATCAAAACCATAATCTAGCAAGCACTCAGTAAAACAACAAATGTTTAGTAAATCAATCTAATTCTATTTGTTGAAACTCAATTCAACACTCTTATCAAAACAGTTAGGACTAGTAATGGCTTAGAATTTAAACAAAATCATTTTTTCAATTCTAAAGGTATTCTCCATCAAACCACCTGTGTCAAAACTCTACAACAGAATGGTGTTATGGAGAGAAAATACCAACACATTATGAGTGTTACAAGAGCACTCTTATTTCACTCAAGTTTACCGAGACAATTTTGGAATTGTTCTTTGGCTCAAGTTGTCCATCTCATTAATAGGTAACCCTATGCTTCCCTGCAAAATAAATCTCCCTTTGAAGTCCTATTTAATGAGATACCTGATTTGAGCCATCTTAAAGTTTTTGGATGCCTCTCATATGGATCCACACTCACTGTAAATAGAAAAAAGCTTGATTCTAGACCTCGAAAATGCTATTTTTTGGGTTAACGTGTTGGAACCAAGGGTTTTATTCTTTTTGAATTAGTTACTGCATGGGGAAGTTTTCTTGTCTAGAAATGTTAAATTTTATCAACATATTTTCCCTACATAGTACCTATACCTCCTTTCACAATTCCCCTAATTTAGACACCAATTTCTTCTTTTATGATTTTCATGTTCTACCTCGTCACTCACAACATTCTCCATCTGCATCTCATATTCCCCTTTCTACATCTTTCTTTTTTATTTTATTTTTGGAATTAGGTTGTTACACTATATTTTGTGGCAATCAATCAGCTGTTCATATCGCAAACAACCCTATTTTTCACGAGCGTACTAAGTATATCAAGATTGACTACCACCTGGTCAGAGATATGTTTCATGATGGTGTTGTTCAACTTTCTCCCATCCACACCAAGTCCCAAATTGCAGACATTCTCACCAAACCTCTACCCCTTCCTTGATCCTTTCAGCATTTGTCAGTCTAAGCTGTCTAGCAAAAACATTCACAGTTCAGGTTGAAGGAGGGGGGTTGTGTTGATATATGTATAATGCACATGTGCAGAGTTTATTAATTACTTGTATAGTTAGTTAAATGAGTAGTTAGTAAACAGATATTTTTCTTAGCTCTATTTAGAGTGTAATAATTAGGTGATTTATTGTAATTAGACTAGACTAGAAAGTAGCTTAGTCACAGAAGCTGAACCTGTATATAAACTCCATTCACAATTTTGATCAATAGAATCAAAAATGCTACATATATACCCAATTTTATACACACATACATACACCATTAATAATGCACAAACTTTATTCTCATGAGTGCACAAACATTACAAATTTATAGATGATATTCTCAATTATACTTAATTAAATGCACAAACATTACAGGCATTGAAACATAAACTTTATGTATATAAGTATAGGGTGTATGTATGGTGTATATTTTTTAGTGTACGTGTAACAGGACTCCAATAGAATATGACCTTTTTCAGCTACTATAGCTTTTGATCTCTATCTCTCTCTGTTGTCTCCTTCGATGAGCATATTTCTCACTTTCTACATATAATAATGTTGATGATACCTATTCCATTATATTGATATCTATTTTTATTATGTTAATAGTTGAACGTTTTAATTATGGTGAAGAGATTAAGAGCAAGAGAGAGAAAGTGATGATTTGATGAAGAGAGAATGCATGATTGATTTTATTTTTATTTTTAATTTTTCTGTATATATTTTGTGTTCTGCACTAAATGTCATTGTCATGATTTTTAAGGTGTTTGTTTGTTTTGGTGTGAAAAAATGATTTCTCAAATTTAGACCAGTTTGGCACGGATAATTGTACTTAGTGTCAGACATGCTTCCTTCACCTACAGGAAAATGTCGTAAGGCCAAACGGGATCCAGAAATGTAACAGTAATATATGCTGTTAAGATTGACTTTTGGGTAGATATTAGAGCATGTGATGAAGTAAATAAGCAACAACCTTAACGAAAACGTGGAAGGTATAGTTATTATATGAGATGAATGTGAGTGATAATGGTGTTGGGGAAGTTAAAGGCACACAGAAACATGTCGCCGCAGAAAGCCAGTATTACTGTTCTGGTCTGCTCACGACAGCCCAATTGCGTGTCGGCCATTTCTTCCTTAAAATTCTTTTGTTTGCTTTCTCAAATTTGCCTCCGTTTTTGGGTGAAAATACATAAAAGCAAGACTTTTTTTTATGCATCCAAGTTTAATTTATTAGCAACATCCACATTCAGCTAATTATGGTAATCCTGTTGCACTAGATATAGTACAACACCAGTTGCCTAAGATATACTCCACGTTCCAACAATTTATCAAGCTTTATAATTAATAAAGAGGGAAAAATGCTTAGTGGCCAAAACTCAATCAATTAAGAAGTCATTAGGTGGGCTTTTAGCATAGGTACTTGAAGATAGTGAGTATAGACGTAAGCATGTTTGGTCTAGATTTTCCATCTTTTTAGAATCACACTTGACACTATAATGGATTGTGTTTGGGTTGATGTTTACACACTCAAACGCCGAATCGAATAGGAAGTAAAAGTGATTGTATGTATAATAAAAAATATATGTATTTTGTTTTCTTTCAAAATTACTTCTACTTACAAACTCTTAAGCAGCTAATAGTTGCTTCTCATTTCACCACTGTTAAGATATTTTGATATGCTAACACTACAAGAAAAATATCTTATATCAATGGGATTTTTTATGGTATATGTCTATTGAGAATTTGAATACTTTCGTTTCAAGGCACAAATGAATTACTATTTTTAGAGAGATATTTGCCTTCACACGTAATTGTAAAGGTTGATGACGATACTCCCACAAAATATAATGAAACATCCCAAATCTCTTTGTTTAGCAATTACAAGAGATTTATGTACTCTCTTTAAAAGAAAATTTTGAATAATAAAAAATTTTCTAACTCTCAAGCACTCTTACAATTCAAGCACTCTTACAATGCACAAAGTAAAAGTGAGAATTGTGTTTGATAATGAGAAATATATGTAGAAATCATCTCGTACAAGCACTACCCTTACGAGACAATGCAATTGTTCCTGAAACAATGCATATCAAACGATTTAACTTTAGCAGCAATTGCCACTATCCACGTATGATGATGACTATTTGTTAAAGTCATTTCCTTTGCCATTGCAGGTGTGATGATTGGCTTCATGCCTATTCATGCCAAAGTTACGTCGCACCAAGCAACGGTTACTAAATGACATTAATGTCAATTCGTTTGAATTAAATAATTATTATTTAATTATTTTATATTTGTAAATATGCTTTAATGCCTTGTCGGTAGCAACTAATGGCCGTATTTTAGAATCCATCAAAACATTGACAACGGAAATATCCGTCGAAGATGTACTAATGTCCTAATAGCTAATGATAATCAGATCTATCTGAGTTTAATAACTGAACTGATTCTACAATAGTAAACTAAGGGTTAACAAAGGTTGTTACTGACTTACAATACTATCCTAGATCCAACTCCTATGAAAATAATTTAAATAACGTGAACGTACATGATAACTATAAAACTAAAATAACTGATAACTAAAATAATTGACATGATCATAACATTTGAAATCCATGAACATACATGTAACATGATGATCTTTATGCATTTAAAACAATGGTCCCATCATAGTTTTAACATGGTTTAAATGATTTCTAAAATCCTTTTGTAAATAATTTCGTAAATGGTCATAAAGATAAATCTAATTTTCATAAAAGGTTTTCAATAAAACAATTTCATAAATGTTTTCTTAAAGAAAATCCTTATATTTCTAAAAATTTCTTTTCATAAAACAAATCTTTATTTTTCTAAAAAGTTGAAAATCGCTAAAAATAAACCATGCTTATCAAATATAAACATAACATAATGATTAAAATAGATCATGAGAAACAACTCACTCACCCAGATTTGTTTGAGACTGACTGTCGTTCCTCGCGTGTTCATTAGGAACTCGAACGACATCGCTGACTGACTCGAAACATTGAGACTTATGGGCGTGGAGGCACTACTTCCCCATGAACAAAAATATTAAACTAGAGCGAATGGTCCCACTAGAAGTGAAACCTTCAAGTTCTTAAGTGAATTAGCAAGTCTAAACACTCTTAGAGTAGTTCTATTTATTGGGAAAGTTACCACCTCCACATCACAACTTAAGTAATGTGGAACTAAAATATCACACCAAA
The DNA here is from genome assembly GCA_003254905.1 of Nissolia schottii. NCBI lineage: Eukaryota > Viridiplantae > Streptophyta > Magnoliopsida > Fabales > Fabaceae > Nissolia > Nissolia schottii. The sequence goes on along the minus strand of QANU01055992.1, from coordinate 128,007 downwards.
CTCCTTTTATTTTTTTTAAACTAAATCTAAAATAGATTACTAATAAATTTCAAAATCAAGATAATATACACTAAATCTAAAATAGATTACTAATAAATTTTAAAATTAAGATAATAGAAAATCAATTATTTCGAACTTTCAAAATTAACATATTAATTAGTATAACATTATTTAAGTTCTAAATTCTCTCCTTTAAAATTTTAAGCATCTAATCTAATCTCATCTTATCTATTATCTCTTATTTAAATTATTTGAGGCGTGACAATTTTCCTGCCAAAGGGAAATTCACATACCAACAAAAAAATTTGTCAGTAGTTAGGCGCCAAATGACACCTAGTGTTTGTGATATGTTTCTCGACGGATATAGAATTCGTCAGTACGATGGGGCTTAGCAATTCTCCAAGCTCATTTCCAATAGATTTGGTCACTCAATCCATCAGATTAATTTCGATGGTAAAAGACGTTTTTTTTTTTAATGAAACTTGCATTGTTTTCCCTTAACCATAGATAGGGATAAAAAAAAGGGTTGACATATCAAGAAATACGCATTATATCGATAGGGATAAAATCAATTTGCATCTTTGGTTGGCCTTACATGCATGATGGGCTTCCTACCAATGAGTTTCTTGCATGCATGTTGAAACCTCTAACCAACCATCATCTATTTGTCCCATTTGCAGTGATTATCCTGAGACCCTAGCTAGCTAGTTCATTGCCTTCAAGATTGCGACATTGCTAATGAGGTTTAGTCTCTTGTGGGATACGCATTAACCCACCCTGGGTTCACGTCTAGTTCGGTTGATGTCTGGCTTCGTGAAAGTGCTCAATCTACCTATGCTAGATTTTTCTCGTGGGGAAGTGTTGGATTTAAGAAAATTTTTGAAAATGTCCTTTGGCCTACTACAGTTTTAGCGTGCTTGCTCGTAGATGCGGCGTTGTATCTTGTAACTGCCACGAAGTAAATCGATCGGTTTTACCTGGCTTGATCCTCCACTGGAGGGCTCCTTCAGAGTTCTACTAGGCATGCAGCGGATTGCTGGGTTTTAATTTCTGGGACTTCATCGATCTACCTTGTGTGTCCTTCATTATGAGATTTTGGCTATTCACTCCGGTTTGGTTTTAGCGATGCAAAAGATTTGTTAGTACAATTAATAAACAAAATATATAGTACAAATACCTCTCTCTCTCTCTCTCTCTCTATGTATATAATGCATCCTCGACTAAAATGAGAATTCTATTCATCGATGGCATATATATATACACATATATATGGGGTCCCCATTAGAGAGATAGAGGAGGACAAAGAAGAGCGGCTTGGCGCCAATTAATATAAAGGACCATAAGATGGGATTGGCGCCAATATGGCTCCACTCAACCCTAATTAAGTGGACTAGAACTTGCTTGGAGACGGAATCAAGCACATCGTTCGTTGTTGAAGCTAACTCCCAAGTGAGCATTAGTCCAATTTAGAACCTCCTGCATGTTGTCAACTCTAAGCACCACGTACAGAACGATCTAGAAAATTCGATCCTGGTTGGGGAACAACCGGTAAGCCTCCCTCCACCATACCTTTGAAGAGCGCAACAAAGTGACCCATTTTTTCACCAACTAGCCTTCGAATATCCTGGGCCTCCCCTCCTCATGGCACAAATCATTTGCTTTTTGCTAATGTATTTAGGACTACCATACCCCATTCTATTTTTGCAATTCCTTAGTTGTTTGCTTTAGTTTGGGCCTTTAGGCGCACCATTATACCAAACAAAATTTAAAAAAAATAAAAAAAATAAAAAAAAAAGTAAACTACCAGAAGATTCATGAGTATGTCACTGACTGAGTTTAGTTGCTGAGACAAGACTGAAATACAGAGACATACAAGTCAATATTCTTGTATTATTCTGTTTAGTGACAGTGTACAAGACACATTTATTCGTATCTACATTTTGTTTGATTTAATAGAGACAAGACAGAAAATACACTCCAGAAGACTTAAAATACTCTTATTGCATTAATTTAATAGAAAAAAATTATAAAAAAAACACATTATCCTTCTCTGAAAGGTTGTATCCCCGTGTCATGTGTTCTGTTCTCGTGTCCCAACAAAACTGAGATACAGAAAATACACAAATTTTCTGTCTCAATAAACAAACAAGATATTTATTCATGTATCTCAATATTTATGTCTTGTCTAAGTAAACAAACGCTGCCTAAAACATCTGTAATCCAAAATCTGTCTCTAACATCATTTTGAATTGATACCACAAAAGAGACAAACTATATTGTTGGATACATTTTCTATCAGTACCTCAGCCAATGTATCGTGGCGCCATTAATTTGGCATGAAAGTTTTTCCAACAGATTTTTGTAATCATTTTTTTTGTCTACTCAACTTTGAGCATGTTATACCGACGAGTTTATATCCGTCAATATTTGGTAAGTAAATATTTTTTATTGTTTTCATTTTATTAGGGTTAAGGTTTAAGTTAGGGTGTCATTGATGGATTGGACTACCCACTACCCTAATTTGTTGGTACTTAAATTTTTGGGTAAGGGGAAAGATTGGCATGTGTGTGAAATACGTTTCATTAATACACATACCGACATATATGAGACTCAAAATATTTCGACATGTGTAACAAAGCTCTAAAATCACAAGGTTTTCCCCTTTCTTGTTCATTATCTAACTAATCATCTTTCTCTGCCCTTTTCATATTTCTCACACTTCGTTGCACCACCACAAACCACCTCATTGTGTCACCGTCTCCACTGCCACTTTCGTCATTGTTCTCTCCTTGTTCCTTTCCCTCTCATTTTCCTCTACCCCTGTCTCATTCACGACACCCTCTCCCTTTCCCTAATATGGGAAAAATGCTTAAGCGCTAGTAAGTAGCGCTCGAGAATTTGGTGTCGAGTTAGGCCCATGAACTTACCCTTTTGACATAAAGTGACACTACTAGAAACATGTCTATTACCGTTGGAGAATTAACGTTGGATAAATTTCTGACGATATTAGCGTCCAAAAACATTAACAAAACTGATGGTAAAGGCTTTTTTGACCACGATTACTGTCAAAAAAATAATAGACGGTAAAATCGGCAGTAAAGGCTTTCTGGTCACGATTACAATCGGAAAAAATAATAGATGATAAAATCGACGGTAATGGTTGGCACCTTACGGAAGAAAACCGTTACCATCGGCCATTTCTGACAGTAAAACAAAGAGAAAAAAGCCGATGGACATATCTGGCAGTATTAAGTCGGTAAAAGCTTCGATAGACGAGTGGACATGCATGTTTGTAATTTTTGACCAATTACCATCAAGAATATCCGACGGTAATCACTCGAGACATGAACAGTCAAGTTACTGTCGAAAAGGTGCACGTTTTCCAATCAGGTGTAACATTCGACTTTTGTTACCGTCAAATTTAACGTGCCTGTTCATGTAAAGTCACGTGTGTTTCCAATGTCGTAACATTTGACTTTTGTAATTGTCGGATTGACGGAAACGTGCCTGTTCATGTAAAGTCATGCGTGTTCCTAATGTCATAAAGTTCAACTTCTATTATTGTCAGATAAATCTGCCAGTAACATGCTTGTTCATGTAAAGTCACGTGTGTTCCCAACGTCGTAACATTCTTGTTACCATCGAATAAATCCAACAGTAACAAAGCAACACCATTAATGGTCGCGGTCTGACAGAGGCTATATATATTTGCCCCTCCCTCTTCCTCATTCACTCTCCTTACTCTTTCTAAATCTCTGAAATCTCACTCCACNACCGCCATGACCTTACCACCACACCCCACCACTGTCCTGCCACCGTCACCACACCCCACCATCGTCCTACCACGGCCACCACCCTCCCTGCGACCCTAGCGTCATCACTCTCCCTGTATTGTTGGGTTGCTGCCGTTGCCGCCACTGTCACCATCTTTACAACATCACATATCGAGGTTGTCCTTTTTTTTTTTTGTAAAATATGTTAAATTGTTAGATTAAAATTAAGTTAGATTGTTAGATTAGGTTGTTAGATTTAAATAAACATGTCTGGTTGTTAGATTAATTTTATGAATTAGGTTGTTTAGATTAAAATATGGTTGTTAGGTTGTTAGATTAGTTGAGTTGTTAGATTAAAGTTTTACAAAGTTTTAACAAGGTTGTTAATTTTTTTAGATTTATTATAAGTTATATTAAATTTTTTAGATTATATGTTGTAATATATGTTATATTAATTATGTAAATTTTTGTTAGATTATATGTTATATTAGTTTAATTAATTTCTGTTATTGTTAATTAGTTATGTTTAGTTAAAAAAATTATTTTAGGTTAATGTTTAAATTTTGTTGGTTAAAGTCTAATTATTTTAATGTTATATTATGTTAGTTTAATTGGCATTTATTATTAGCTTAATGTTTAATATTAATAAATAATAAATTTTTAAGGTTAATGATTAATATTAATAACTACTAAATTTTTTTAATAAATAATATTATTAATTAATAATGATAGGTTAATGTTTAATAATATTTTAGTTCTTGTTCTTAATTTTTAATTCTTAATTTTAATAAAATGTAACTAAATTTATTATTTTGACGTAGTTGTAAGTACAGTTGGTGACCAAGGGAAAAAAAGGGTTCAGACTATTATCCCGCATCTGCGAGGCAGGGTAGTAAGGGGAGGGGAATAAGCATGAGGATGTCAAGCAGCACGCCGGCATCCTCGAGATCTCCCGTGGGGGATAGTTTCATACCAACCCCTGGATTTAGGCAGGTCATCATTGACAATCAGGTCAGGGAGCCCGATGATGCTCCCAGGTTGAGCTTCATGCCTCTGTCGTCATCATAGGTGGTGAGGTTTGGGAGCTACGCTTAGTAGGATACTCCGTCACCACAGCTGCCACAGCTGGATACGCCTACCGGCATTTAGTCTCAGGGATCCACCACCATCCACACATGAGTCCCTCTGCGACTCGATAAAACAATAGTGGGTCAGTTTTGTTAACTATTTTTTGTTTTATTTTTTATTTTTTAATTATATTTGTATTGGTGGATTCCCCATGAGACTAGTAGGCACGCCGTCATAGAGACTCTAAAGAAATGCTAAATAGAGTCGTCCGTAAGTGACGGGAGTACACAAATTAGGAGAAAGACTGCCTCTTCAATGTTTGGAAGGTAATTAAATTACTATTAGTAATTTTTTTTGAATAATTAGTTATTCTTAATTTAAATTATTTAAATAATTACTTATTAATGTTTTATTGTTTATATTTTCAGGATAATTTTCAATATGAACCTTTTGAAGAAGCCGGCATGAAGAAGGCATTCAACTATAGGGCTGGCAGGCGTGTACAACAGCTGCTGAGGGACATCAGGTCAGGCGAGGACAAAAACCCAGACTGGTTGACCCCTGTGCAACTTGCGGAGTTAAAGGGTTACTAGGACTTGGAGGAGTTCAAGACTAAGTCCCATAACTCGAAGCATGCACTGACACAGGGTTGAGGGGGCAACGTTCACATTGGAGGGTTCGCGAGTTTGCCCTCCATACGCCTCAAGATAGTAATTACATTTTTCTTTAATTATTTTTGAATTATATATTAGTGTACTTTAATTTTTTATTTAAATATGAAGTATTTAATTTATTTAAATTTAAACAATTAAATGTGCAGCATTGATAACTAGGTCAGGAGCCGACTGAGGCGGAGTTGTTCTATGAGACCCACACGACGAAGGCAGATAAGTCTAGGCGGGTTAACACATGCTCCAAACAAATTGCCGTAAGTATTTATTATATTCAATATATAATTTTAATTTTTTCCTTGCTATTTTAATTTCTTATATTAACATTTGTTAATTTTTTATGTATATAGCTACTTTCGAGGAGGCACTACAGACTGCTCAGACTTAGTAGACCCAGAGTATGCCCACTGGTACCGAGTCTGCTCCCGTCGATGAGAATGAGGTGTGGTTAGATGTCGTCGATGGTATCAACGGCAATCGCGTCTACGGCCGGGGGACACAACTCTTGGTTATATCAAGGGGACCTTGATCAGTTGTTGGATCTACCGGGCCATCACCAACGCCAAATGCTGACGAACTAGGCAAGCGGGTGTTCAAAATGAAATAGGAGCTTCACATGCAGGCGATGAGGTTTGAGGTGGTGCATCAGGAGTTGCAGAATGTAAAGGTGGAGAAGAGAAAAGACAAGGAGAATCTCAATAAAAAGCTGAGGGCATTGTGGATCTCCTTTGAAGGATTTGTTCGAGGAGAGAACAGTACGGTCCGTGACATGCCTCCTGAGTTGCTGATGTCTGAGTCCTCCGAAGACCATGCTGATGCCACATCCTCGGATGATGCTGCCGATTTAGGAGATTATCTTTTTTAGTTGTTTTTTCTTCTAGATTTTTTTCCTTTGTGAACTTTGTTTTGAATTTGAGATTTATTTTTAAAGTGTTGATTTTAATGAATTTGGTGTACATTGTTCTTATTTTAATATGGTGTGCATTGCTCTCATTTTAATTTGATACGTATACATCAAATTTTGTTGTTACTTGAAAGCTTTTCAAATAAAAATAAGTAATCAATTAATAAAAAGAAACAATTAGGCTTATTCATTATTTACTAGTAAATGATTAAATAAAATAATATTTATGACTTAATAAATTAATTAGTGGCCTAAGTAAATAATAAATAGTATCTGATACAATTGAAAAGTAGGGTTTTAGGTCTTACTGTTGATAATAACTGACAATAACACTAAGGTTTAGGGTATTACCATCAGTATACCTCCACGGTAATACCCTTAAGGTCATGGCCATCGGTCTCTTCTGATGGTAAAGTCTGAACTCACGATTTGGAATTACCGTCGATCAGTCCCGATGGTAACACCCTAAAGGCCATACCATTGGTCATTTCCGACGGTAACGTGAGAACTCATGATTAGAAATTAGTGTTGGCGTGTTTTGCGATGATAACAAAGTGATTTCATACCTTAATTATGGCGCCTAAATTTTGGTATCGTCAGATGTGTTTTAAAAATTTCTCTGGTAATCCATTAAATGAAATGATGTGCTTCATTTACAGCATTACTGTCAGATTACCATCTATTATTTCTGACATTAACAGTCTGATAATTAACTTGGTCGAGTTTCACCTTCATACTTCCCTATTTTCACATTTTCTCCATTCTCTTCTCTCCTCCTTCCTCCACCACCACATCCCTAAGGTTTACACTGCCACCACCTACTTCATTGCCACTGCCACCACCTCCCACAACAACTTTTCTACATCTTAATAGCCCCTTACATTTATACCACCACCATTATCACACATCTTTCACCACCACCACCACCACCACTCCTCTACTGCCGACTACCATGACAACCTTCAATCACCACTACCTCCACCAGCTCGTTAGGGGTATCATCACAGCTGCTGCCACCACCACCACAAGCACCACCACTACTTACTAGGTCATTACATAATTACTATTCTCATTTTAATTCATTCAATTTCATAAATAATGATAATTTTTAATTGATTATTTTTGTTGTGATATGTTTATTTAGGAGATTGAATGAGTCATTCATTTTGCGGATTGAAGGAGTCACTCAACTTTGTAAGGACATTTAGGTATGTATATATGAACTTACGTAGGATAGAGACTTATTTTCTTAGGATAGAGTTGTAAGATTAGAGTTGTATGGCTGGACTGGAGGAAGGAATGCTGAACATTTCTTTCCGACATTGTTTGAATAGTTGCGTTGAAAATGATGATTACATGTTGTTTGCGGAGATTCGAGGGAATTTGTTTTAGAACAGTTTAGGAATAATTATGTGTAATTAGTGGATTGCTCATGGTTAGAAATTGAAAATGTATATTGCAATAAGGAAATTAAACTAAGATCATTTAATTCATGTTGGTTAATGTAATATGCGTGTAGGAAGTGTGCAAAAATGATTCCATCAAACAGATTTTAGATGTACGATAGATACTACAAAAAAAAGAGTTTGTTAGAGGAAGAAAATACTCCAGTGTAGGAAGGATCTGTTCATTCAAGATTATCTGTGGCAGGTAGGATGTTGATTATGAAGTCAGACGCAAATCAAAGTGAATGATCATTCAATCAGTAGCTTGAATTCATTAAAGAGCCGACACCACCAAGGAATAAAATTCCAAAAAACTCTTATGAAGCTAAGAAAATATTTTCTAAACTTGGCTTAGGTCCATCAAGATTGACTATTGTCGATCGAGCTGTATGTTGTATTACAGTGATGATGTAGCCTTGACTCAATGCAAATTTTGTGGTACCGATAGGTTTAAGCCGAGGAGTGTAGGTCCTGGGAGATATAAGGATGTTTCTTTTAAACAAATGCATTACTTTCCTTTAATTCCAAGACTTAAGAGGTTATTTGTATCAATAAGCTCAACACCACACATGAGATGACATATTGAGAATAGAAGAAAGGATGGTCGCATGACTCACCCTTCTCATGGTGAAGCATCAAAACATTTAGATAGAGTTTACCCAAACTTTGCGACAAAACGTCAAAATGTGAGATTAGGGCTTTGTTCTGATGGGTTTACTCCTAACAATCAGTTTAGCAAACCTTACTCGTGTTGGCCAGTAATCGTTACACTGTACAATCTACTGCCTGAAATGTGCATGTAAAACCCTTATCTGTTCTTATCTTGTGTAATCCCCGACCCGAGCAACCCTAAAGAAAAGATTGATGTTTTTCTATATCCTTTGATCGATGAACTGAACCAGCTGTGGAATCCAAGTGTGCTTACGTATGACGTGTTCATGAAGCAGAATTTTGTATTGAAGGCATCTTTGATGTGGACTATTAACGATTTTCCTACTTATGGAATGTTGTCTGGATGGATGACAAGGGAACTTTAGCGTTCCCAATTTGTAGAGAAGACACTAATGCATTTTGGCTACCGTATGGAGGAAAACAATCCTTGGTTGATTGTCACAGGATATTCTTGGAACGCGACCACACATTTAGGAACAGTAAGTATAGATTTTGGAAGAAAAGAATTGAAAATGATGAGTCTCTGCAAATATTAACTGGCCTTGAGATTTTGAGGAGGGTTACACATCTTCTGAAGATTACTGAAGTTGGGAAATTTTTTAGGATTCAAGGTTACGAGGAAGAACAAAATTGGACTAAGAAGAGTATATTCTAAGATTTTTCGTATTGGAAATATAACTTGGTTCGTCATTGTCTAGATGTTATGCATAATAAAAAAATGATTTCGATAATATAATGCATACTGTATGGACACCGATCAGACCAAGGACAACAAGAAGGCAAGGCTAGATTTGAAATAGTTTTGTAGACGTCGCGACTTGAACATACAACAAATTTCTGGTGGTCGTTTCATGAAGCCCAAAGCATGTTGCACCTTGAACAAGCGACAAATTCAAAGTGTGCTTCATTGGTTGCAAGATTTGAAAATGCTTGATGGTTATGCATCTAACTTAGCTCGATGTGTCAATATTGCACGAGGGAAGTTGGTTGGCATGAAGAGTCACGACTGTCATGTGTTTTTACAGTGTCATCTCCTAATTGCATTCAGAGAATTACCGAAGAACATGTTGAAACCGATAAGTGAGTTGAGCTAGTTTTTCAAAACCTTATGCTCATCGACTGTTGACATTGAAGACTTCTTATTCATGGAACAAAACATTTTCATCATCCTTTGTTCACTTAAGAGGGTGTTCCCTTGTCATTTTTTTTGATGTAATGGAGCATTTACTTATATATTTAGCTCACGAAGGTCGAATGTATGGTCCAGTTCAGTATTGGTGGATGTATCCGTTTGAAAGGTGAATGAGAGTGTTCAAAAGAACTGTCAAAAACAGGGGTCAAGTTGAAGGGTCAATATGCGAGGCATTCTTAACCAAGGAAACTTCTTACTTTTGTTTGTACTACTTTGGTGCTAATGTCAATTGCAATAGAACTACAGTAGGACGTAACGATGATGGAGTAATGCCTAATCAGTCGACATTTTCAATTTTCAATCAAACTGGATGCACACCTGGATGAGTAAACGATTATTGCTTGAATTCACAAGAAAAGGTGGCAACACACTTGGTTGTTCTGCTGAATTGTGAAGAAGTGTTTCTGTATTAACAGTAAGTTCAATCGATCCTTATAATCTTGTTTAATTTATTAATACACAGTTTGTAAAAATATTGATTATTTTCTTGTGTGTTTACAGGATGTTTCAACAAAATTTTGGTGATCAATGCTCCAATCAAATGTTTCCTTCATGATTTGTAAATTATGTGTGTTTAACTTGAAACTATATATTTCAATCGAACGATTTCCTTTATCGTAATCAGACACGTATAACTTAATTTTAAAATCTATATAGGTACAAAATCATTGTAGCAGTGAGCATCACTTGATGAGTTTATCATGGGGACCTATAAACAAAGCAATTAGTTAGCCCATTTATTTTTTTAACGGATACAAGTTCCACACATCTGAATAGGAAACTGGACAAAGGACAAACAATAATGGGTTTTGGGTTAAGGGTGAATATTCTAATGCTACTAAAATAACCAATGATTGGCATGGAGTACTTAAACAAATTATTGAATTAGAATATGCACACGATGGTCCATTTCATCATGTTGTACTCTTCTGCTGTGATTGGTATGATCTAAACGGAACTCGGGCTCACCCCGACTACAAGACCACTAAGATTAATGCTACAAGACGGTATAGGGGTATGATCTATTCATTGTTGCTGAAAGAGCAAAACAAGTTTATTACACAAACTATCTAGGAGCTAGCCAATCAAGTTGGAAAGTTATGATGAAATGCAAACCAAGTGGTCGAATTGTGTTTGACGACACAAAATCTTCAGACAATACATTTGATCAAGCATATCAACTGCTAGAGTCAATCCCTACAACAATAATTGTTGAGTCTCCATTGTTTACCACATTAGGTAGCAGTACATTTGATGATGACTTTGACATAGTTGAACTTCCTAACCTCTAACACCATGCAAGTGATGAAAAAATTGATGTATACAATGATAGTGAAGAAGAAGAAGAAGAGTTCGATAATGAACTTAGTTATGAAAATTACGATGATATTTTTGGACTTTCAGAATAGTATACATAATTATTTGAGAATTTGTAATAAAATTTCATTTGAATATATTATGTGTAATTTTCTTATTAACTTTTACTGCACAAATTCATTTTTAGTATTTAATTATTTATAACAATAATTTATTATTTATGTATTAAAATAAATAGATAAATATTTCGTTGATATTCTATTTAATTAATTATATTTACTAAAAACATTAATTGGATGAAATATACATTTATTTAACTAAATTTTAAATTAAACTTTTTTAATTTTATATGAAATGTCTTATTATTATGTTTAGATAACTATTAAATTATTTATTATATTTAGTAAAATTATTAATGAATTTAACATTTATTTAATTCAATAATTATATAATTATATAACTATATATTTATTTTATATAATTTATATAATTAAATAATTTATTAAATTAAATAATGATTTAATTAAATAATAATTTAGTCATTTAATCATTTATTTAAATATTAATTTAAATATTTATTTAATGAATAATTTTTTGAATTAAATAATAATTTAATAAATTATTTAATAGTTTATTTGGATAATAAATTAAATATTTATTTAATCAATAATTTATTAAATATTTTATTGAAATAAATAATAGTTTAATAAATTTTTAATAGTTTATTTAAATAATAAATTAAATATTTATTTAATAAATAATTTATTAAATAATTTATTATATTAAATAATAATTTAATAATTTTTAAAATTAATTATCTTTACTGTCATACAGTACCAACAGTAATATACCAATGGTACTAGTTTAAAAATATTAATAAAATATTAACAATTGTCGTCAGCTTTATTTGACGGTAATTTCAATAAAATATTAATATAAATGTATATATATTATTAATTTTTCGTCAGTTCATTCCGATGGTAAAGTGAATAAAATATTAATATTTTTAGCATCAGTTATAGTCAGTAGTATTCGGTTTGGTAGAAACCGTTCCTGAACCGCTATTTCATCGGTTTACACTGACAATAATAGTTTACCATTGATGCTTTTACCGTCGGTCAAGTTTCCGACTATAATTCCGACGGAAAGATAAATTTAGACAGTAATCAAAGAAAATCTAACGGTAAAACCGACGATAACTAACGTTTTTCTTGTAGTGTGACAACTAGACCTTGTTCAAAGAATCACAATTTTAATTAAAGAAAATTGGTCATAAGGCCAAACTTGCTTTAGTATTTTAAAACCATATAGCACCATATAGTCCTACATTAAGGACATACTCTTATTTTTAATGACATACCCTTCATTTCAAGAGCATATTCCCTTCATGCCAAATTGAATGCTAATAGTTCCCTATCAATTTTTTTTGACAATACAAATTCCTAAAATTTGGGGATGTCACGCCCAATCCCTTAATTTGGCATGCTATGCCAACATCAATTCACATGATGGCTAAGTCACATCCTAGCTAAGAAGCATTCTTTAATGTATATAAGTGTGTAAATTTCTGATTATTGGAAGTAATGTATTAATGGATATAAAATGTTTAATCATGATCACTGATGAGGATATGATTGCAAGACTTGAGGCTTCGAGGGTTCAAATTTACATATTCTTTTTCTCTTTGGGTGTTACTTTTTCATTTAATTTGGCCTTGTGCGTGTATGTTGCTTTAATTATTGTGTTTTGGATTGTGGAAAATTGTTAGTGTCTGTGTTAGTGAGTGTGTGTGAAAGTTTTAGTGTTTATTTGTGTGTGTGTGTGTGTTATGTTAGTGTATGTACGCGCTCGAGTGTTAGTCTGTAGGTGTGGTTTCTTTAATTATTCTAATTTATGCATACTTGAGTTTGCGTGTTTTTATGCACAATTAACTTCAGTTTATGCTGCAATTTAATTATGATATTTAAAAGGTTTAAGAAACTAATCAACTTAATAATGCATTGTGAGTGTGTTCATATATTTTTTTTTTTTAAGTATGACTGGAATAAACAATCGAGGCAGGGATAAAACCACTGAAGGTAGGGGCGACAGAGAGACCCTTGTTGACAGGTCCGACACTTTTAGTCCTACAATTCTAGCCTTCACATCCACGTCTATTATAGCCTACATACCCAGCCCATGCCTACAGCCTAGGATATATTTTAACAAAATATTATAATAATTTTTTTAAATTGACGAATTTTTTTATTGGCGTAATTTCAATTAAAAAATTTTCACATTTATCAATGAATATTTTTGTCAATAAATAAATTATATTATCAAAAGTTTTGGCAAATCTAATGAGTACATAGCGGCGAAAATATATGTCGGTAAGTAATCGATGAAAACGCAAACCATTGGTAAATACTTACCAACAAGGTATATATTGCCAAATATTGAGCGATTGTACATCCGTCAGAATAATAAATATATGCCGATATTAACTTTATATCCATCACAATAACTTGAATTACTTGTAGTATGAAGGGTCTCTGTACGCCTTATGGATCTTGAGAAAATAGAAGCTAGCTATATTAGGATTAAGACTCAATACGGATAAAACAAATATCAAATAATATTAACTGAAATAATTTAATAGTGACATGATTTAATTTAAATTACTTACCTAGGTTTAATGTAACAAGTAGGAATGGGCTATAAGCCCAATAACCCAATTAGTCTAATTGGGGAGTGTAGGATATTATAAATAGGAGGTTTGGGGTGTAAAGAGGGCATGAAAAATTTGTCATTGGTTTTATCCTACCTCTCTCTCTTAGGATATTCTTCTCTCTAGTTTTCCATCACTATCCTTTTTTTTTGTAATTCAAACCAAAAGAATGCAGAAAATACCACAATTATTCCTATCAATTCCATAATCCATTCCATTACAAATCCACCTCGTTACAAATGGTGCTTTCATTGCCCACCATGCCTACCATCCATGGTGGTGAAAACAACTCAACCTCAACACCAGAAAATTCAGAAAAATTGGAAGAAAAACGTCTGATATTCAGCGGAGAAAATGCCTACTGGTGGATCCTCGGTGCTGGAAGATTCTGGGATGCACGCCGAACACCGGATCCGTCGCGATTGGTGGAGGCAGCAGAGGGAATGACTGGCAGGGCCTTGGCGTGGTTCCGAGTATGACGAAGACGCAATCCAGCCGCTACAATGTTCACGTTCGAGCTCGCGTTCTTGCAGCGTTTCAGCGAATTTGCTCCCGTTTTGCCAGAAATTGCGCACAATGCTATTTCAGAATGGGAGATTGATTGGGAAGAAACTATAGAAAATTTGAGATCACAGTTACAGGACGAATCAGAATTACCAGAATCAAAAACAAAAATTCCAAAAAATGCAGATCGAGCATCAGAAATTCCAGATACAGAAATTCACCAACAGATGCAGAATCCAATCAGGGTAAAAGCAGAAACAAAGACAAATACAAATACAAAAAACCAAGAATTGAAGCTCACTACTCCAACAGTTCAAGCAGCAGCAAATGGAATTTCAGATATTCAAGCAGCAAATGAGGTAAAACTACACTTACTTGAACTGGATTTGAAATTTCCTCATCCAGATCCATCCACAGCTCGTCCAGCAGAGGCACCGCAGAAACCACCACCGGAGCCACCAGATCTGAAGGTGGCGACGGAGGGGATGTCACTAGAAGAGGGCGCTTCGGCTACAACGACGGCGACCGGGAGGGGAAACCACGTAAGGGTGCCTAACATTGCGAGATGCGTGTGGAGGGAGAGGGAAACCGTGGTGGCCAAACGAGCTCTGGCACCGACACCGATAACAAAGGAGGCAGGGGACAAGACGGAAACAGAGGTGGTGCGGGGCCGAGTGGAGGGCAACGACGTTGAACACACTGCGGTGACAACGGCGACATGCACGGTCACAAGCACGATGACTGGCAAGGAGGACACTGCGAAGGAGGGTGGTGCCACGCTTGGGTTGAAGGGGAGAGAAGCCGTGTGGCGAGCAGGTTGCGAGCGGAGGCGGCGTGGTGGCTGGCGAACACCGAGAGGAAGGCAACGACAGAAGAACGCGAGCACGTCGGGGACATGCCGGTGGGAAGGGGGTCGACGGCAAGAGCACGACGGCGATCACCAGGAGAGAAGATCGAGACTATATCGACACCAACAAGAGCGTGATGGCGATCGGCAAGGAAGCCCGCATGCTGGTGGCTGCTATGGCGACGTTGGTCTTGTTAGGGAGGGAAGCTCTCATGGCCATGAGAGTACTGGCGCAGGAGGAAGGTTCTAGAGAGCACGGCTGGGAGAAGAAGGCTGAAGTTAGGGTTGCTAAGGGGCAAAGTGGGTCACATGCCATAGTGGACCTAGTGGGCTTCAATAAGAGCCCAAAGCACCCAGCAAGAAGGCAACATATTCTGGAAAGGAGCCATTATTTTTGTTCCGAGGCCCAATTTGTTTTTGGGTGGAAGTGCTACATGCTAGGGAATGAGTATTGGGCTGGATGGACTCTTATGGATCAGTACCAATTTAACTTTTCTAGTGAAGTAATTCAACCTTGTTGGATTATTGCTTATGAATTTTATTTTAAGCAATGGGATCCTGGCAGAGATAATTCTCGAACCTTGAGGAGAAGGTCCATCTTGAAGGGGGGAGTAATGTAACAAGTAGGAATGAGCTATAAGCCTAATAACCCAATTAGTCCAATTGGGGAGTCTAGGATATTATAAATAGGAGGTTTGGGGGTGTAAAGAGGGTATGGAAAATTTGTCATTGGTTTTATCCTACCTCTCTCTCTTAGGATATTCTTCTCTCTAGTTTTCCATTACTATCCTTTCTTTTGTAATTCAAACCAAAAGAATGCAGAAAATGCCACAATTATTCCTATCAATTCCATAATCCATGTCATTACAAATCCACCTCGTTACATTTTCCTTTAGGCCCACTACAACAAATTTGGGCTATGGCAATACAAAACTTTGCAACGCCTCAGAAACCATAACTTAGAGTAAATTTTGACAACAATTTTCGTAACCATTGCTATACAGAAATGCTCTGTGTAAATCTTAAACACATACACCCGTACATATACCACCAAATTATACGCAATTAATGACAGTTATATGGATACAATAGACTTTCCTTCCCATGCGATTTTTCTCAACCATATCACAACGAAATGCACTCTAATGTGATTTTCTCCATGAGATCACAAACGAACATTTCAAACAATCTATTCTGAGCTACAAAATCCGCCATAACCACCACAGAATAATGTCAATCAACCACCACAACCACCAGAATGTATAGTTAAGTATTTTTGCAGAATATGATATATGATTGGAGTGTACAACTTTATATGACTGTGCGCACAAACATTATCAATGTCAGTGCACTAACATTACGTAGTTGTTTACAACATTGTGATTTTGCTCAAACATAAATAGGTTCACAAAATTTATACATTTTTAATGGACAAACTTTGTAAATACTAGTTCACATACATGTGTACACACATTTTTATACATTCTCATGCATAAATTTTACGTTTATGCATATTACTTAACGTATAGTTAAGTATTTTTGCAAAATATGATATCTGATTGATGTGTACAAACTTTATATGATTGTGTGCACAAACATTACGTGATTATTTACAACATTGTGATTTTGCTCAAACATAAATAGGTTCACAAAATTTATACATATTTAATGGACAAACTTTATAAATATTAGTTCACATGTACAAAACTTTACAAATTTGCATAAAACTTAACCTACAGTTAAGTATTTTGCAGAATCTGATATATGTAATTTGAGTGCACAATCTTTTATATGGGTACGAGAATGAAGAGAGCACGATGAGTTGCAGAAGAGAGACGAGCGTGAAGAGAGCGACGAGAGATGAAAATGATGAGAGTGAAGAGAGAACGAAGGATGAGAGTGATGAGACCGACAAGAGTGAAGATAGAAAACGAACTGTTTTGAGTGCAATCCTATTTTTCGACGCAAGAAAGTGGAAGAGAGAATGTTTTGAAATACACGTGTTTTTGACGTCCGTGTGAGTGAGAGTAAGAGTGGAGTGAATGGTTATTTTATGGGACCCGCCGTATATGAATACGGGTGTATGTATGATGTATCAAAATGTGGTGTGCATGTTGCGGAACTGATTGCTATAATATCTAATTTATTTATCATTTTCAAGCAACAAGTGAAAACTGTCCTCTTAGTATACACACACATATATGGAACAGTTTATGAATTGTTGCACAATTTTTATGTTATAGGACACTTATTTAACCCTTGCCTTTAGAATTTAATAATGGTTATAAATTAAAACCGTTGTTAGACTTACGAATACACACAAAAACCGTTCCCATAATTATTGGACTACTAAGTTTCCGCTAATAAGATTTTCTTTCCCCCTTCTTTTCCCGTTCCATCTATCTCACTTTCCCAATTATTTCTTTCTCTTCTTTATTCTCCTAAATCCCATTATGAACCCTAAACTTTCACATTCCTAAATTCCTTGGAGACAATGACCATGTTTAAATTGACTTAAAAAAATATTTATTTTAGTATAATTTTAAGTATAACATTTTTTAAAAAATTTAAATTACAATTACGAGATAATTTTACTAAAATTCACACATTCTTTTATTTTTATAGAAGTAAAACCTTCTAAATTAATAAAAAAATGATATTTTACTACTATAAAAAAGATATTTTAACCCTTGTTATTTTTTAAAAAGTAATATTTTTATAAACCAATCCTAGTTTCACAAACCCCACCATTTAGTGCGTCGCGTCACCTCCTTTCTCCAGCACGTTTGTCGCCGCCTTCATCCACCCCGTACGTCGCCGTTTCCTTCCTGTCCTTCCTCCAGCGCTAGAGCAGAGGAAATCGCACTATTCTGTCCCTGTGACCACGCGCTCTTTCTCTAGGTGAGCGCGGCGCAACTCTGCTTTTGCTCCATCGCCCTGTCACGTGCTCCTCTGCTCCCTCTCCACCTCCTCCGTTGAGTTGTGTTAGCGGTTCATTTCTTTCTTCCTCTTTCTCCATTCACGTTACATAATCTTGAAATTAGGAAGAAAAAAATGTATGTGATGTTACTCCTGTGACATAATCTTGAGATTAGGAGGAAGAAAAAATCATTCCATAGACAGGAATTGTGCAGTGCATCTGACGTGATTTATTGGGCAATCCATTATGGGAGTTGTTTTTGTGTTTTTGATGTGAATGTATTTGACAATTTTTGAATCTTGGCAAGTTGAATCTGTGTTGTTCTGTCGTGTTTTTTTTTTCTTAGCATTTCTGGTGTGCCTTATATGTTCGCTGTTTTGGTTAGTGTTTTGTTACAGATCTAGAACCAAATAGCTATATCCTCAACATGTTTTGGTACAGTTTGAATCAATGGCTGAGTTTGATTTCAACTGTGCTTTCATTTTGATTACAAATCTAGAACCAATTAGCTATAACCTTAAGATGCTCACTCTTTCAAAAGGATTTGAACAAATGCTAGCATAAGAGGCTAACAAAAGCACACAATATATAGAATGCTTGTATTGTAGCAGGTTGGATCAAGTTAAGGCCAGCCATGTCCTTCATTCCAGGAATTTGTAGTTATTCTTAAAGTAAAGAATTATATTCTTCCACGGAGTAAAAGTGATATTTGACCAAATTTGGGAAATATATTTTATAACCAAGTAAAAGCTAGGATGTTGACTATGAAGTTAAATGCTAATCAGGTTTGACTTTATTAAAGAGCTGACACAACCGGGGAATAAAATTCTGACAAATTTTTATCAAGCTAAGAAAGTATTTTTTTTTAAACTTGGCTTAAGGTCCATCAAGATTGACTGTTGTCAATTGAGCTATATGTTGTATTATAATGATGATACAACCTTGACTCAACGCAAATTTTGTGGTGCCGATAGGTTTAAGTCAAGGAGAGTAGGTCTTGGGAGATATAAGGGTGTTTCTTTTAAACGAATGCATTGCTTGCCTTTAATTCCAAGACTTAAGAAGTTATTTACATTAATGAGCTCAGCACCGCACATGAGATGACATATTGAAAATAGAAAAAACGATGGTCGCGTGACTCACCCTTCTCATGGTGAAGCGTCAAAACAATTTCACAGAGTTTACCCCGACTTTGCCGCAAAACCTCAAAGTGTTAGATTAGGGCTTTGTTCTGATGGGTTTACTCCTAACAATCAATTTAGCAAACCTTACTCATGTTGGCCAATAATCGTTACACTGTACAATCTACTGCTTGAAATGTGCATGTAAAACCCTTGTATGTTTTTATCTTGTGTAATCTCTAGCCTGAGCAACCCTAAAGAAAATATTGATGTTTTTCTTTATCCTTTGATCGATGAACTGAACCAGCTATAGAATCAAGGTGTGCTTACGTATGACATGTCCATGAAGCAAAATTTTGTATTGAGGGCATCTTTGATGTGGAATTTTGTGTGGATGGATGACACATAGAACTTTAGTGTGTCTAATTTGTATGAAAGACACTAAAGCATTCCGGATATCGTACAGACGAAAACAATCCTGATTTGATTGTCATAGCCCATAGGGTATTCTTGGAACCCGGCCACACGTTTAGAAACAGTAAGTATGAATTTCGAAAGAACATAATTCGAAATGAAGAACCTCCGCAAAGATTAACTGTCCCTGAAATTTTGAGGAGGGTTAGACATCTTTCGAAGATTACTGAAGTTGGGAAAGTTGTTAGTTTTTAAGGTTATAGGGAAGAACATAACAAGACTAAGAAGAGTATATTCAAGGATTTGCCGTATTGGAAAGATAACTTGGTTCGTCATTGTGTAGATGTCGTGTATATTAAAAAAATGTTTTCGATAATATAATGCATACTGTCATGGATACCGATCAGACCAAGGACAACCAGAAGGCAAGGCCAGATTTGAAACAGTTTTCTAGACGTCCTGAGTTGAACCTACCACAAATTTATGATGGTCGTACTCATTGTACTAATGCTGGCATTCAGGGGGTGTACTCATTGTACTTCCCTTGTGGTTTGCGGAACTCACGTCATTCCTGCTGACATTCTCACCGGCTAGGATCTCTGCATTCTCTTCTATTCAGCCTCTAATCAGACTTGTCATCATGGTCCGATGATCTCTTTCCTCGACCTTTACCGATCCTTGCTACCTTCTCTAATTCTTCTACCACAATGAATCTGACTGTCCTCTCCCAAAACTCTACCATGGTGAGGGGTCAATTAGCCACCAAGATTTTTAGGAAGGGTCTTGGCCTCAGGCCCTGCTTGATTTTGTGCAACTCAACCTCTGGGTTGAGGTTAGATATCTGTATAACACAGAGTTATACCTATCGATGTATGCTTTGAGGGACTAATTCGACTCTTGCCTCACTAGTGTGAGTGAGTTTATTGAGGTCTTCTAGTACATATTAGAGAAGGAGAAGTGATCTAATAAGGTATCGCTGAATTTGAAGAAATGGTGAATAACCTTGGCTTCAAGGAGGATAACCATATCAGGGCAGCGTCGACAATGAAGGTAAGAATTGTGCGATAGAGAAGTGCATTAATGGCTCCATCCACTAGCATCATTAATCGGAACATGATAAGGTGGGAGTTAGAATCTCATTTTCCATCATAAGGCTTGAGGGTAATAGGTAGTTGGAAATTCGAGTAGAGTCATACTTTAATGATAGAATTGGAGAATTGCCCTAAATCAATGAGGATTGCCTAGTTTCTACTATCGCTGGGTGGTTTGGAAGCCTCTCTTTCTGGTTCCATGTTGGAATGGCAATCCTCATCATTCCGAGCATTGTTTTGATCCTATATTCTATTAGTGAAGAGCTTATTTTGTTCCTACAGTTGCTTCATTGTCCGTTTCATTTCTTCAATGGTCATCTTGTGGTTGTCATTTGGTGTCATGTATTGGCTTGATGGCCTGGTCTGACTTTGGCTTTGGGTTCCAACCATGGTGGTTGGACAAGCTTAGGATTTTGGATGAATATAAGGCTAGGGTTTGTTTTATCGGGCCCCATGATGGGTGCCTATGTTCTATTCTGAATGGAAATGTGACGTGTCCCTTGGATACATTCGTTGTTGATGAGCTGGAAGTGTTCTAGCTCTAGTTATAGTGCCTGGGAGAGGGACCTGTAAAGGACTCTAATACTTCAGTCAACAACTGTCTTAGGTGAGATTTTTGGGTGTTGGATAACATATCACTTCTCTAGTCCCTGATTCCTCTTTTATAGAACCTCCTTGGCTGCTTAGCTTGAACCACGTTCTCGTCGTGCCTGAGCTTTGCAGGGATGGGCTGAGCTCTTGCTCGTTCACAATAGTTATATCCGAAATAGGGTTGAGACACATAGTGATGTAGGGATTTATAATGAGCATCTCCCCACGTCAGATATAGTACTAAGCAATTATGTTGACTTGGATCCTGCCAAGTCCAACCTTCACAGAGTCAAGCTTGGATCGGTTTCTAATCCACGGCTATTCAATGGGCTTATTCTCGGTCTTGTCCACAATACATATACTTTTATTATTACATATTAAAATAATAAAAATAAAAAAATAGTATTATAGGGTGTCAACGATTATTGACGAATTTTTTGATTGATAAAAATTCAGTCGCTTGTTATTAGTTACTTTTGTGGCTTAAAATGCTTTCTTTACTTTTGACAGAAATTTTCAAGAACATTGTAGATAAATGAAAATTTGTCAAAAATTTATGTCGGTTTCGGCCTGCAAATTTTTTATAAGAGAAAAAAAATATATGTAAAACTCAATTTTGAGATAGCTCAAAAGTCACTCTATGTCTCTCGCTTTTTTTTTAAAAAAAATTTCTCCAGCCTTGTCTCTTAGTTGTAGATTGGTTATCAATTTTTAGGGTTAGAAATAGCATTATGGTAGTTCATGTATATAACAATACAATGTATTAGTTATAAACAAGATCAATATTAGTCATTAGTGGGTAGCTAAACGGAATTCTATACAGTAAACGATTGTGCAGGGAATTGTGAAATGAGACTAAACATATATATGCACACGCTGACACACACGACGAGTTGAAAGAGTAGACGGAAGAAGTTGAAAATAAAAGAGGGAGGGTGACCTAGCTAGGCTTGTTTCATTTTTTGCATAACTAAAAAGATAGTGACTGCATGAGTGGCATATTCTGTAAAATTGGAACGTGCGGACACAAGTATGGTTCCATAACGCGCGTGGGAGTGATAACTGCCAAACTGGGTGTGGAAAGTACAGAACACAGAATCCCGCGGCGCATAAGCAGAAGAGGAATTGCATTTCGATGTTGTGTGATCTGAGGCTTTGAAGTGACTTGAGGCTGAGTGTGTGCGAAATCTCTGAAACGAGGCCACACTTCCCATGAATGATTGAACATATTAGGGAAAAAGTGATGTTTGGGAGTACTAAATTTAAGTTTATTAATTCTCTTAATTATATATTTATTAAAATTTTAAAAAATAAAATAAAATAAAATAAAATATTAATAAATGTATAGTTAAAGATGGTCAAAATGATTAATAAGCAAAAAAAAATTAGTATTCCCAAACACTAGTATTATATAATTAAACGATCCATGCATCGGTTTACTACAATCATATGCATCCGCTCAATTAAAAAGAAAAAATGAAAAGGGAAAAAACCCTTTTGTGCCTTCAACTTTGACTACTGCTGTATTATAATATTACTTTATATTTATTCTTTTGGTGGAGTGAAATTCTATATTATATATTTATATTTGTTCAATTCGATTTGTGTCCGTGTTTTGTGTATAAAAATCGAATTGCTTTTCACTTCAATTATTTTTATTCAAATTTTTTTCAAAACTTCAGTATATAAATATGGTAGAATCAAAATGATTGAGATTGGAATAAGATTTGACATATTTGTGTGGCTAAACTCTTAGAAAAAATAATCACTCCCAGTGGTGCAATATAACTGATTATTTTGTAAGTCTCATACTCCAAGAATATTGAATAAATTTGTTGTTTTTTAGTTTCCTTATTTCGTTTGTTTTTTTTATCTTCTGATGTTCCGAAAAAATATTAAAAGATTGAATATTGTTACAAAGCCCCATCTATATAGACATGCTATCAAAGTATAGCACTTTAGTACAAGAGTTCTCCTACTAGACTAATTTTTCAGTAGGCTTTCCTTTGGATTTAGTTCTACAACAAATAAATTTGAATAGAGGTAAATTAGACTGAATTTTTTTTATATATTAAATGAAGTTATACTAACACTCGATTTATTTTTTCAGACAACATTTCATCTTTCCTCATAAACACTAATCTCTCCTAAGTAAGATGCCGCTTGTTATTAAAATATTTGTGTATATTGTCCCTAAAAATAGTTAAAAGCTCGCTTCAAAATTTAAAAACGATAACTTTCATATTTTTGATACCTAAAAATGTTTTGAATATTATTTAAAAGTGAATTGAAGTAGAATTGATATGTTTTGCATTTTAAAATCACAAAATCCTTACACTTAAAAATTTATTTTTGGTTATAAAAACTAAACAAATATGTTTGTACCCTTAGTGAGCTGTAACACATGCATTCATTTATATTTTTTTGAGCTCATGAATTTGATGAATTTTTTAATAAGAGCCCAATTAAAAATGAGTTCCTTTAGTCATTTTGTATATATAAAAAAAGATTGAGAGTTTTGTTATCCTAATACTCTAATATGTTGAGTCTTTTGAAAATTGCCTCTACTTGACTTATTCACTTTAACACTTTGTTCATCCACTCACGTAGTCATCACCCCTCACTTGAGTTGCATGCATTACGCCATGCCAGAGAGGAGCCACGTCATGGTGTATCAGAGAAGAGTTGCACGTCGCGCCAAAAACTGCATCGCTTCTTCAACCTTCAACAAAGTAATCCACTTAACCTAATCTTTTGATTAGCATGCTAGCTTACTATAAAAATAATTATTTTTGTTATTACTTGTGAATTGTGAACATATTATGTTAGGGCTGACAAAATTGATTTGGCTCGTAGGGGCATGGAAGGCCGCTCGTAAATTTTTGTGAGCTAAACACAAATTTTGAGCTCATTTAATTTTTTTTAGCCTGCATGAGCCAGCTAATTTAACTCACGGGCTAAAGTGGGCGAGGCGAGTCGTCTTGCGGATTGAGATTACATTAAAAAATAAAAACATAAAAAGATAGTGTTAGTTTATTTTAGATTTGTGAACATGGTTTATTTTTCGGGCATGGAGTTATTTTTTGTTATTATATGTGTTTTTATTTTTATTTTTTGGTGTAGTGTGTATTTTCTAGTTACATTATTTTTTTTATTTCAACTTGCGGGCCAAACAAAATGTGGGATGAACATGAACTTTTGGCCCGCATAAAAAACTGGTCTACTCCACCCCCCTCCTCTTGCCATCCCTATATTATGTAATGAAATTTGTGTAATTTTATGTCTTAAAATTACTTAAATATTTGTATATCAATGCAAATAAAATCGTGTATTATTTCAATTTTTTATAATAAGTAATATTTACACTTTTATGCTTTGTGTGAACAAATCCAAAGAAGGTCTTAATAATTTCACTCACTTTCAAAACGCTTAGGATTTAGAATTTACGATTTAAGATATAAAAGTTGAATATAATTTATCCTATAAATAATTATAACCATCATCGAGCCATACGGTATTTTTCATTTGTTTTGTTAATTGCATATAACTGAGTCAAAGGATATTGATTGGTAATGAAGAGATGAAAGATGATTAAGATCCATCTCCTAGGTTATCCATGAACTAGTTAGTTGGTGCTGAGGGTCCCACTCCCACTCTGCCACCCGTTAAGAAGAAGAAGAAACACAGCAACATCACATTGTTCCTAGTCCTAGAGTAATTAGGCTTATGTGGCCTGCACTGTCTCTCGGTCTCCTCAGCTACTTTAATTTTGGTATCATTCATTATACAATATTATTATCCTTTTATAGTAATTCTTTTGGATTTTGGTTAGGCAGCAGGGACAGGCCGGCACGCTTGAAACTAGCACAGCACGCCCTCCTCAAACCTTCACTTAATTAACGCATTGCTTCTCTTTCTACTATTTCTCTCTCTCTCTCTCTCTCTCTCTCTCTCTCTCTCTCTCTCCCCCCCACACACACACACACACACACGACATACGCACCCAAAGTAAAAGACAGACCCATACGTAGAAGAATAATGGTGTCGTCATGGCGATGATTCGAGAGAAGCAAAGTCTGACGCAAACCCAACTTTGCTTTTAACGCTGTAGGAAAAGTCGGACCAAACCAAACCCTAGTTTGCGAACATCGAAATTTAAAATACTCTGGTTTGAGCCGTTAAAGCAAGAGACATGACGGCTTTTCTCAGCTTTTGTTCCTCAACCTTCCTTACCCGCTGACGTTAGCCCAACGTTGACTGCTTTTTTTCTTCTGCTTTTTTGAGATTCGATAGGTTGATATATTTCTTATAATAGTATTTTAGTTGTTCAATATAATACGCATATTTAAAAAAAGAACAACACATCTTTTTTTTATTCTCTCTCTATATCTATTCTATTATTTTATCTTAGGATTCTTTTCACTAGCTTCATTACATAAAGACTTTTGCATTTTGTTTTATTTACCAAAAGTTTTTATTTTTATTTTTGCCCTTTTTTATGCATCTCACTCACGTAATTACATAGGATTTGAATCGTCTGAGGGGAGGATCTCACTTTAGGATTTGAATCCAAATCTAGTTATATTATATACAATGGTTTGGTTTTAAGTTTGGATATTCTAAATTTAAGTTTGATAAAGTGAAAATGACTTTGAACAATAAGTCATTATTTAGTTATTTTTCAGTTTACTAAACTTAAGTTTGGTAACTAAAAGACAAATTTGCTTTTTAGTTTGTTTTTAAAATTGCAAATGGGATATTACATTTTTAACCTTTTAAAATATTAATTCAAACTATATTAATTTATCTTAAAATTATATTATTTCATTTTTGATAATTTTATCTCAAAAAATACTTTTGCTTTATCCCATCCAAATAAAAATAATTTTCTCAAACTTACTTTCAAAATTAATATTCAAACCAAACAAAAATTAATTCTTCTAAACTAAATTTCTCTAAAAGTAATTTTATAAACTTAATTATTTTAAATTTAATTCTTTCAAAAAGTTAAACCAAACAAAAATTAATTGTTTGCCTTTTGTGTTTGTCGTTTTCACTTTGAGCGGGAACCAGCATGCAACACCACAACCCAAGAAACTGAACAGAACAAGTGTTTTTCCATTCCTATATTTATCCTGAGAGACGGGCTTCAACGCCCAATGCCATGTCCATGCCCCTCTTATTTTTAGGAACCTAATTGCAACTTTTTGCAGCATTAATTAAAACGGAGAAACTGGTTTATTAAGCTACTAAAATTTATTGTCCAATAAAACAAACAGGGTCTCTTCTCTCCTCAAGGATCTGGCAGTGATTTTGTCTCGCCTTGTGTTTCCACACTGTCATTTCAAGATTCAGAAGGGTATGTATGTCTGTCTGTCACTCTGTCCATGTGCTGTGTAGAACCCAAACATCACATCCTCGTTCTGGATTGGTGGCACTTTCCCTTTCACTGAAACAAAATGGTGCTTAATTTGAGACAAAACAAAACCTTCTCTTTCATGGGTGGTGGGTTTACAACTTCAAAACATTATTATCTATTTTGCCATACCACGGTCTTTTATATATCAATACTCACTCTTGAAATTGTTGTGCCCAATTTTCACGTGTCATTTCCTTTATTTTTTAAATTATTATGTTTAATATTTTACTATATTTTTTTAGGTTAAACTAACTTTTTAAGTGCATTTACATATTTTCACATAATGTATAAAATTATTGTATATATTATTTTGCATTATAATTTAGTTACATAAAGCAATTTAAAAAGAAAAGGACATGGTTCTCTTAATTTTTTTTCTTAAAAAAATATTCATCAAATTGTATCATTCAATTTTAAATAATATTTTTTTTAAATATTAAAATATTATAATAATGAAATCAAAATAATTTTTTTCCGTCAAATAAAAAGGTTTCATCCCATAACTATTAATAATTATGAGTTAAGGCTTCAAAATATAGATTATCTAAAGTGAAATTCCTCTGTTTAGTGAGTAAAGTAATTGATTTTGCCATTAGATTAATAAAGTACGAATGAGTTTCACTTTTCACTTTATTGATCTAATTATGGGGTCTCTCACTTTATTCTCTAAGGTGGGGGATATTACATTAGAGAATCCATACTCAAGGTTTCGTATGTTAGACTTAAGGAACTATATATTTAGTTATTTCGAATAAAAAAAATTATAGAATTAATAAAATTATATTGAATATTTCATTCAAATGTATATTCAAAATTTAGTTCACACCCGTAACCAGTAGAATAACAAGTTAGAGTTTACATTGTACAAGTTAACCGTTAATGATTACGAGTTAAGCTTGCGCACATTAGGCTTTAGTAATGACCCAATTATTATAAATAATAAAAATATTAATTTTTAAAATTTTACTAAATTTTGTAAATTTTACTAAAATGAAACTGAGTGTTGGGAGATATAAAACTAGCATGAAAATAAACTCCATGTTTTGGAATGATGATGTTGCATTAAATGAGTTGACACACTTGACGAGATAAGAATAAAAATGTATACATTAGAGAGAAAGTTGGGATAATACCTTTCGTGAAAAAGATAGTAGAATCGATGGTTTGCACATGTGAGAAGAAGATCTATAGAAAACCCAATAAGAATAGTAGATCAGATGACACGTAGCTTATTAGTTAAATATAGAGGGAGACCTAGAAAAAATTATAGAGGAAACTATTAGAAGAGATTTGAAAGTTAATGATTTGAATGCAGACATAGTCCAAGACATAACACTGTAAGGTCGTTTGATTCATGTAGCCGACTCTACATAATAAGACAAAAATTAGATGTTGTTATTGTATCGTAAAATTTACAGAATTTTTGATCTAAAGGCATGTTCAAAATATTAGTTCAATTCTCTAACATTTAAAATAATAAGATAAGATTTTTTGAGTTATAGATTAAGCAGACCAGTTAAACGACCCAATTATTACGAATTACATTGAATTTAATTTTTAAACATGCAATTATTTTGTCATTAAACCCGAACATATTCACTACATCAAATATTTCTTTTTTTTTTAAAATCATTTTAGTAATTTATCCTATTCATATTCATTCGTACCATGCACGAGCTCCCTCCCACTAGTGTGTGTATATATAGCACAAATACGAAGGGAACACAATTCTTTTTAATTAATTTGTATATTAATCTAAATGAAAGGGAGCTTCTTTTTTTTTTTTTTTTGTCAGCTAGTGGATTCTACATGATCTCTTGAACAGCTTCGGGGGAGAGAGAAAAGAAGATGAAGATTATGTTAAGATTCATATTTATCTTTTTATGTTAAGATTCATAAAAGACTAGAATTTAACTATTATAATGATATGATATTATTATTTACCAATTTTGATTTAATAAGTGATTTTTATCATTTTATTTCATCCCGTTATTATCACAATTTTCTCTCCAAGATTTAATTATTAATTGTATTATGATAATTGAGTAGTATTGGCTTAAGGAAAATTTTCAGTCACATTCTTTGTATCCCCCAACAAAACTTTTGTTGCACTCCTAAACAGCTTTTTCTTGTCTACGGACATTTTCCTCTTCAGCAGTACTATACATAAGGGTTTGGTCCTAAAACCTTGAAGCCAAGTTTATAATCCCCAAACATTCATGGGAACTCACATTTGACCCTAATTTTGACTAGAAAAAGGTACTATCATGTTCTCTGTGCTGTCCATGTTATGCTATGATCAAAGAGTGTGGACAATGCTCGCTCTATCTACCACTGCCATATCCACTAACTCTTTTCTTCTGCTTCACCTTGCTTTTAGGCTTTTGCTTTCTACACTGTTCAAAGTTCAAACTAAGTGACCTATACACGTTAGAAGAATGCACATTGTCATTCTCACGTCATAGACACGTGATTGTTCCATCGGCATGCATCCTTAGTAAGTTTGTATACATAAGTAAGGTTTATATATATTTGCATCGAGTAATGTTTGATCATAAGTCATAACTTAGAAACAAAATTCTCATAACTATATATTTTTGAAAAGTTATATTGTCATTGGCAGTTTGGAATCTAATTTATGACCTGTACCCTAATGTGTGTGTACATAAACACCTAGCTAAGTGCATGTACATGCAAATTCAAGTATTACTAAAATAGGACACTGTTCATTATAATTTATACCGCTTAATAATACGGAAGATTAACTAAACTTATATTACATGTCACATTTACATAGCTGATATTATGTAACTTTTTCTTGGACAATATGGATATTACTATGTAAAGAAAAACATTTTGCCTAGTGCAGTTTTTTATAATTATTTCATCAATTTATAGAAAATGGGTCAATTGGCCCTGCCCCGCCAACAGGTTTAAAAACGGAATGGTTATTCGTTTAAAAGAGTGAGTTAAAGTGGTCAACCCACCTATTTTATAATGGGTTGGCAGAATAATTCAAATAATAATAATAATAATAATAATA
>QANU01055992.1:50462-97562 GCA_003254905.1 Nissolia schottii | reverse complement strand
ATGTTAGATCCTTTTCAATACATAATCCTAATCTTACCCTTACTTACTTGAGCGTTAGAGTCTGTGCAAGTACCCACGCCGTCACACCGGACCTCCAAGGATCAAGCATTTGTTACCCCGAGGGAAACTTCTCAGTACCCGTGAGGGAAACTTCTTAGTACCCAGAAGGTACATTGGCACCATTTGTGGAAATATGGCAACCCACAACCCTAATGGCCTTGGTGTTGACCTTGCACAAGCTTCAATCTACTCTTCAATTTACAAGCAAAAACCAAAATCCTAGAGTGTGTAAAGAGGAAGAAAAGAGAGAGAGAGGGGAAGAGAAAAAGAGAAGACTAATCCTAAAATCTAAACTAAAACCCTAGATGATTAAAAATTTGAAAGTGGATGATTAGATAGATCTAAATTTGGATTGTGCCTTGCCAAAATTTCTCATCTATATTTTGTAGGTTATAGCATACTTCTTTTTAAGGCAACGAGAAATGAAGTGGAGAAGATCAATCAGGTTCTTATTCAATACCAACAAGCTTCTAGGCAACTCATTAGTCTAGACAAGTTTGAGATCTCTTTTAGCCGAAATACTCTTACATATGGAAAGATTTTGGTCCAAGGATGGTTGAACATAAAGACAACGGTGAATCTCTGTAAATACGTTGATCTTCCTACTTTTATGGGTAAACTAAAGTGTCATGTATTTAGTTTTTCTCAAGAGAGGGTCTAGAAGAAATTTATGGAAGGAATATTTTCTTTCTCAAGAAGGAAAGGATATTCTAATCAAGGCAGTGGTGTTAGCAATACCATCCTATGTCATGGGGTGTTTTTTGTTGCCACAAAGTTTATGTGACCATATTGAAGGCCTCATTAGTAGACTTTGGCAGGGAAGCGAGAACGGGGAGAAGAAAATACACTAGATTAAATGGAGCAAGTTATGTGAGAGAAAGGAAGAATAACATATGGGTTTTAGGAATTTTAGAGCTTTCAACCTTACTTTTTCTTGCGAAGCAAGGGTGGAGGTTATTAAAACAACCCGATTCCTCAGTAGCAAAAGTTCTGAAATGTCTCTATTTTCCACATAGCAAAGTTCTAGATGCTCACGCAGGGCACTAACCAAGCTATACATGGCAAAGTATACATGCAATAATGGACCCACTGAAGAACAGAGGCTATTGGAGAGTGGGGGATAGATCCAAAATTCAAATTTGGCAAGATACTTGGATCTCGGCACAAAATGGCAATAAACTCGAGACTCCTCCAAATGTTCTTGATGTTGATGCAGGAGTTATGGAACTTATTAATTTTGAGCTAAATTGCCAGAAGGAAACCATGGTGAAAGATATTTTTTTCCTTTTAAAGCAGATCAAATATTAGCCATCTCACTACCAATGTTTGATAAGAAAGATAATTTTCTGTGGAAAGGAACAAGAGATGGGAACTTTTGTGACGACCCTTAAAAAGGGGGTTTCACATCTCGCGCGAGATGTATGACAGATTGTGTCTTGTGCGAGACATGAGCTAAACTCAGCTCTGCATGTTTTCATTGGATCCGCATTTTTGGGGGGCTCAACCCGCTTCTTTGGCCATCCTTTCCCCTATAAATAGAGCTCCCCTCCCCCCATTTTAACTCGCTTAGAGCTTTAGATTCTTCTACTCTCTTAGAATGAGTTTTTGCTGAGTTTTCTTTCCTCCCTTTTGTGAAGATACAAAGGCTTCGCCTAGGTAGGTAGCCAGTCCTTTCTA
Source organism: Nissolia schottii (assembly GCA_003254905.1). Lineage (NCBI taxonomy): Eukaryota > Viridiplantae > Streptophyta > Magnoliopsida > Fabales > Fabaceae > Nissolia > Nissolia schottii. The sequence continues at coordinate 95,825 of QANU01055992.1, read as the reverse complement.
GGATGGCCTAGCGTAGTAGGCCCCGGCGCCGCCACCATGTTGGTGGTAGCCGACGATAGTTCGCAAAATGCTGTGGTGATGTCGGAACGCCGTAGCGATGCTAGATCGCTACCACAGGGCCCGCTAGTTAAAAGATTTTTTTATGGGTTTCTGATGGTGGTTTTGTTGTTTTCCAGGTGCCAACACCATACTGCTTGGAGCCCCCAGTGTCAGCGTTCCTCCTTTCTGCAACATTCTAGGTGAGTGACAGTCTCGGTATGTCGATTGTCCCACTTTAGTGGTCTATCAATAGAGTCAGTTGTGCCATAACATGCTAGTAGATATTTAGTTATTCATATGCATGCTCAGTAGATGCCATGCTTATGTAATATATCATATGCCATGTGTTTATGCTTATGTTATAATATGTTATGCCATGCTATGTTAGGATAGAGACCTTGACCCTTAGACATGATATTCCTTAGAAATGTTTGGTTAGGCTTATACATAAGAATTTAAATAAAGACTGGTTAAGGCATGGACCTTAACAAGGGGTAGGTTCTGGCTAAGGCAAGACTTGGTACTTAAGATGTCTGTTTGTGACGCACCTCTCTTACTTGGGAATCCTGTCCTAAGTGTGGGACCTTAGTCTTTGAGTCTGAACTAATAAACAAGATTAGCTAAGTAGGACACACTTGTCATAATTAGTAGCCGTAGGCCTTAACAACATGGGTAATCAAAGACAGTTCCCTAAAAGAATTCATGAATAGTAGATTCTAGGGTAGGTGACCTAGAACAATACGAGGTCCTACGACCTCGTAATCCAAACATAGCAATAGATAGATATGAGTGTCAGGCTCTTCAGTTGTGGCATGCATGCCCTATCAGACCCTGAGCGTCAGGCTCCTCAGACTTAGGGTATGTATACCCTTACAGATATCTAGGTTGTGTGCATACCGGAACCACTCAAATTTATCTTAGTGAAGTGAGGTCGAGTGGCGGTTCCATTGAATTGTGCTTCTCCGCCAGAGATGCGGGCATATGTTTATTGACCAGTTTTACTTTCCAATAGTTAATTCAGTTTACTCAATTATTCAATGCCTTTAGCTTATTCAGTATGTGTAGTTCATTTAGTTTCTTTTAGATATCAGTCATATATATGCTTTATTGATATACATGTTCCTTCAGTATATATGTGTGTATCTATATACCATGATATTGTATGCAGTACGTGCTATTTGAGTGGTATCGAGGTACCCATCACTGAATTAACAACTTACCCCTCTGTTGATAACATTGTCAGATTCGGCTAAGGATAGTGAGAACGGTCCCCTTGTCTAGTGAGCGAGGATTTCAAATGTTAGTGGTAAGCTCCGCTTCACAGTGGGGACTACCCGAGTATTTACAGTCATGCTCCAGACACCTAAGGCAGGGTCCTTATTTAGTATTCATGTATTTCATTTTCAGACATTGACATTATGTAAACTCATTATTATTTTTTTCAGTTCAGTTACTTGTAAACAGTTATTCAGTTAGTTTTTAATAAATAAAATTATTTTATCATTATGAGCATTTAATACATGTTTAGTATGCCATATTAGAGCTTTTGTAAGGAAGTAGCCCTACGTGCGGTCACGTCTTAAGTTGGGGTGTGACAACTGTAGTGTGAAAACGACATATCACATGATAAGGTACCAAGATCAAGAGGTACCGAGCTCAAATTCTTCCACGAAGGTGGACCCAGTTTTGAGGAAAATGAGGCAATTACCTGTCCAACCTAAGGTCCAAATTTTCTTGTGGAAACTGCTTCATGATGTGCAACCGGTAAATAAAAACTTGGTGATACAATCAAACAAAGGTTTTCAACTTTGTCCTCAATGCAACTTGAAGGAGGAAACTACAACCCATGCCATTTTTTCTTGTGAAAAACTCATACCAATTTGGTTTAGTTCTCCATTGAGTATTAGGTTTGATTCATATTTAGTTGTCGTACTACCTTCATGGGCAAAGAACTTTGTTCTCAATGAGTCTGTTGAAGCAGTCAAGTTTATGGAGTACCTGGCATATGGCACTTGCCTTGATAGAAATAATATTTTCTTTGAAAATAGAAAAACTCATTCGAACATTGTGGATTTTAAATCAGTGGATGCCTTTCGCTGCTACAAAAAATCTATAGAGAACCTCATGACTGGTGAAGAAAATATAACAATATCCAAGGAAGGAAATTCGATGACAAGATGGATGCCATTAGTGGGAGATTGCTATAAGCTCAATATATGAACTTCAGAATTGAAACAGAGAAGTAAATTTAATGATTTAATTTCTCAATGAATCAATATGTTGAGAGCACTAAAAGTGTTTATGTACAAGAGAGTGTGAGTAACTTGTTCCCCAAGCTAACTCATCAATTAACTAACTTCCTCGCTGAAATTGTAACTGTCAATCAACTAACTTCTTTAACTAACTTCTGCAATAAGTAAAGCTAGTTCTAATCAATTTGTAAGCATAAATAAAACACATATACTCTAATACCCCCCTCAATATGGACTATGAAGGTTTTTCGTAGCCAACTTGGATGTGCAGGTAGCAAAAGGTCCTGGAGCTAGAGCCTTAGCCATAATATCAACAACCTGATCATGTGAGGGAACAAACATTAATCGAATGAGGCTTTCTTGTACTTTGTCTCGGTCAATGTGTATATCAATCTCAATATGTTTTGTCCTTTCATGATGAACTTGATTAGCAGTAATGTATGTGGATGATTTATTGTCACGGCAAATTTCCACTGGAAGGTTAGATGGTATTCTAAAATTACACAAGTATAGCAGCCACTGTGCTTTGTAGGTTGCAAGGGAAAGAGCTCTATGTTTAGCCTCCAGTAAGGACCTAGAAATACTGTTTTTCTTCTTGATTTTCCAAGACACAAGTGATGATTCAAGGAAGAAGCACATGCCACTAATCGATCATCGTGTGTCTAGGCATGCTCCCCAATCACTATCAATGAATCCATGTAGTTGCAGTGTTGAATTAACACTGAAAAACAAACCAAAAGTAGGATTTCCTTTGAGGAAATGAAGAATTCTAGTTGATTCTTGGGAATGGATTATAGTAGCAGTAGCCAAAAATTGGCTTAGCCTATTTACAACATAAGCTATGTCAGGGCGCGCATGACAAATAAAGTAACTTTCCAATAAGCCTCCTGTATTCTGATATATTAGCAGTTGCAGTGCCAATGGATGAAAGGTTACAAGTGCAGTCCATAAGGTTTTTCACCATGCATTCCCGTGCATTCTAGTAAATCAAGTGTGTATTTGCATTGGTAACGTATAATTCCTTCCTTTGATCTAGCAATTTCCATACCAAGGAAGTATTTTAAGTTACCAAAGTCCTTGATTTTAAATTTGTCATCAAGAAGAAGTTTGAGGCTGTTAATCATTGTGAAATCATCCACAGCCAAAACTAAATCATCCACATAGACTAATATACAAGTGAAGCCATGAGTAGTTTCTTAGTAAAAAAGTGATCAGATTTGGATTGCATAAAGCCACGTGAGATCCGAGTAGATGTGAGTTTCAGATTCCACTGTCTTGAGGCTTGCTTCAAGCCATAGAGGGACTTCTGTAAATAGAAAACCAGGTTTGATTTTAGAGGGTGTGAGCTAGGAGGAACCTTCATATAAACCTCTTCTGCAAGATCACCATGTAAGAATGTTGTATTTACATCCAACTAATGCAAAAACCAGTTCTTGGTTGTTGCAATGGCAAGTTAAACTCTTATGGTATTCATTTTATCTACAAGGATGAAAGTCTCAACATAGTCTATGCCCTCAGTTTCTGTAAATCCTTGTGCGACTAGCCATGCCTTGTGCCTTTCAATTGTGGCATCTGCCTTAAACTTGGTCTTGAGAACCCATTTGTACCCAATTGTCCTCTTTCCATGTGGTAAATGACAGAATTTCCAGGTCCTAATTTTATCTAAAGCCTCTAACTCTGCCTTGATAGCATGCTTCCAACATTCATGTTTTATATATTCCTTATATATTTGGGGCTCGGGGACAGTATGTAATGCAAGGGAGAAGACTTTATATTCAGATGATAAATGAGTGTAAGTGAGTAAGTTAGATAAATGATACTTGTGGGTAGTTGGTGGAGGTTCTAAGGAGATGGCCAAGGAACAATGGTAGTCCTGTAGATAAATAGGAGGTTTCCTTATTCTGTTAGGCATTTTTGATAGAGATTGTATGGGTGAGACAACAGGTGCTGGAGAAGGTGAAGGTGTGGATTCATGTGGAATGGTGGATGGAGAAACTAAGGTTGTGGAAGGATGAGTATTTGTTGGTGTTGGTAGGGAAAGATCCATATAATGTGGTGTTGTATCAAAAATCCAATTTAATGTGGTTTGTTGAAGGAAAGAATGTTTATCTGGTAATGCAGAACATTAAGAAGAAAGATTTGCAAAAGGAAATACATGCTCAAAGATGACTACATTCCTAATAAGGAAAACTTGTTTGAGAGTGAGATCATACAGCAGAAAACCTTCAGTTCCTAACCTATATCCAATAAAAAACACATTTTCTTTCACTTGGAGCAAGTTTTGATCAGTTATGAACTAATGTGGAAGCAAAAACTAAACAACCAAACACCTTCAAATAAGTCAAGTCAAGACTTTTATTGTGTAAAACAAAATATGGAGATTGATTATTCAAAAAAGGTGTTGGTTGTCTATTAATGATGTGCATTACTTGTGTTGTGGCAATTTGCCATAAAGTTTGTGGAGTAGAGGAATTAAACAAAAGAGCTCTAGTGATAATGAGAAGATGTTGATGTTTCTGTTCCACCAAACCATTTTATTGAGGGGTTTCCAGACATGAAGTTTGGTGCAAAATTTCTTTTGATGAAAAAAGCCTATATGTTTAAATTTTGGACCATTGTCTGATCTAACAACTTTAATTTTGAAAAAAAAAATACTGAGTTTCAATCAAAAGAATAAAATTCTGTAGCCATTGTCTGGCTTGTGATTTATGTTTCATAAAATAGAGCCAAATATATCTTGATTTGTCATCAACAATGGTTAAAATATACTTGTTGCCAAACACAGAAGGAACTTCAAGAGGTCCCCAATATCTTCATGAATGAGATCAAAACAATGCAATGACGAAGTAGTACTCATTGAATATGGTAATCTCTTTTCAATCTAGTTGCACCAATCTTCCTCAAAGATATGTTGTCTTGTATCTCACAAACATGATGAGTAATTGTTAATGAGCAATTGCATTCATAAGTGAGTTGATAAATGGATATGAGATTAAATTTGAATTTAGGAATGAAAAGTGCATTGGTAAGATATAAAGAGTCAGTGAAGAATACTGAACCTGCCATGGTAGCTATAAGTGTGCTACCATTAAGTAGCTTGACAGAAATTGTTTTTATGAGAGTTATGTGGTGAAAATTGGATAAAGAGTAGCAAACATGAGTTGTGGATCCAATATACAATATCCATTAATAATGCATATGCAGTTAGAAAAGGTATACCTGAGGGATTCGATATTTGTGTAGAAGAAGGTGATGTGGTTATCTGATTTACTGTGGCACAGGAAGCTGTAAATTCATGTTGTTGAAACATGACTAACAAGACTTTGCACTGCTGAAGAGTAAAAATAGAATCTAAATCACCACTCATCTCCTTATAAGATAAAACATTGTTGGTATCATCATTGTTGTCCTTTACAATGCTTGTAGTGACATTGTTCACTGATTTGCATTGCTTTATAAGATATGGATACTTCTTGAAGCACCTATCAACTAGATGTCCTTTACCTCCACAGTATGAACAAGTTTTAGGGGGGTATCCTTCACCATAGAATGATTTAGAATCTTGAGAATTATTTTTAGACTGAGAATTTCCTGTGCCCCTACCTACCTCTACCTCTACCTCTACCATAGTTAGTAGATACTGCATTAGCTAATATCTGAACATCAAGATTAACAATATGCATGTCTTTCTTGTTAACATAGCAAAGAAAACACACAAGTAATATAAGGAAGAGGTTCCATTAGCATTGTTTGAGATCTAACATTTTTGTATTCTTTATTCAAACCTCTTAAGAAACAAAACACATGATCTTTATTTTTGTAATCTGTAATAGGAGCTAAGGGGCAAGAACACTGAGGCAAAGGATGTACAAACAAGATATGGATGAAAATTATCTAATTCTTCCCAAATCTTTTTCAATTGAGTAAAGTAACATGAGATTGAAGAATCACCTTACTTCAAGGAGAAGATTTCTTCTTGTAAGTCAACAAAACGAAAAACATCCCCTTGAAAATAGTGAGACTTAAGATCATTCCAAAGATCCTTAGCATTATCAATGAACACAACACTATCGTGGATCTCTGTGGATAAGGAGTTGTTAATCCATCCAACAACAAATGTATTGTTGTGATCCCAAGTATCGAACAGTGGATCAAGATCATCCAACTGTAGAAGGACACCATTGATGAATTTGAGCTTATTATTTGATTTCAAAGCCATGGTCACGACACGAGACCAACTATGGTAGTTAGAACCAGTAAGAATTGTTGGAGACAATTGAGATCCTAGACTTTCACCAGAATGTTGATAGTATGGAGATGATGGATCCATTGTTGGAGCCAAGCTTCATGATTGAGACACAGAACCTACAGTAGCAACAGAATTTGGAATGGGAATTGATGATTCAGCCAAAAATAGAGCAGAAACAAGAAAGAAAAAAAATGTTGCAAGAAAGTGTAATCAAGAATCAATGAATCAACACTAATGCAGATTAACCCAGTGGAGCCTCAAAGAATTCTCTAAGAAAGATGCTCAAGAAGAATTCTGAATCTCCTTGGTGTAATCAATCTCTTCCAAGAAAAACTTAAAACACAATGAGAAATGCTTCAAGATTTTGAGATTTCTCAGGGGAAAAGAGAATTCAAATCGGGAGTGTTGGATTACTACATTTGCTGGAGAAGAATTGAAGAAATGAATGAAGGAGTGAAAGTTGTGATCAGAAGGCTCTTGATACCTTGTAAAAATCAATTGATTGGAGTAGCCATGATCAAAGATGTGAACTGAAACAAAAGAGTAAGTTGAATGAGTTAATTTTTCAATGAATCAATATGCTCGGAGCACTAAAGTGTTTATATACCCCAAGAGTGTGAGTAACTTGTTCCCCAAGCTAACTCATTTAACTAACTAAGTTCCTAACTAAAATTGCAATTTGCAACTATCAGTTAACTAACTTCTCTAACTAACTTCTACAATAAGTAAATCTAGTTCTAATCAATTTGTAAGCATAAATAAAACATACTCTAATAGCAACGGTTGACAAAAATCTCACTTGGAGTATAGGAGCATTAATCCAAAACCATGCAGGAGAGCTTTATGCATCGACAACTTGTCTTATTAAATAAGGTCCAGAAGCAAAGACCACAAAATCTTTTGGTTTGAGGCTAGGGTTGACATTAGTAGTGGATTTCTGTTTCCATAACATTGTTGTTGAGTCTGATTGCCAAGAAGTCATCAAAGTTGGTGTGCGCCAAGCAGAAACTCACTCTCAATTTGGGGTGATTATAGTTGCAATAATGGTTGGGGTACACCAAATCTCATGCCACTGTACTACCACTATTAGTATTATACGTATAATCAAGGCAATCTATATTTGTTACCTAAATTAGAAAACAGACCCCTTAATGCATGATTACCCTTAACTCCAACGTAACAGACCAAATCCTAACACAACATTCGTCAATTCTTCAGTAATTTTTTAGTTTTTCTCTTTTCATTATCATCCTCCTCATCATCATGACTTATTCTTTTCAAACTCATCATGGCATAGCATTGTTCGATTTGTTCATCATCTTTTTTTGTACATCATTCATAATTCTAGATACAAATTTCTTACATGAAATCTCCATATCAAACTTTCCTCAAACAGATTACAGATTATGTGAATGATCCTCAAATTTTATCACAAATTGCTCACATAATAGTTTTTGTTAATTGTGCTATATGTTTATGCACTTTTGTTGTACATGTTTGTGCAGTATAATGATAAAAGTTTGTGAACTACCCATTCATTCTAATTACTCCTGCGTCACATGTTTGTGCATGCATGTTCAACATGTTTGTGCACTTTAATTATTATGGAATATATCTTGGGTGTATATTAGTTTGTATCAATCACTGATTATGCTTGCCATATTTATATCCTTGCAATGTTTACGTTCGATCATAGATCTAATTCCTAAAATAGATGTTAATTATAGCTTGATTATATCTCCTATTTACAAGCATAAACAGTGATTGATACAAACTAATATACATCCAAGATATATTCCATAATATTAATGGTAAAAGTTTGTGCACTACTCTTTCCTTTTAATTTCTCACATAATAATTTGTGTTAATTGAGTCATATGTTTGTGCACGCATAGTGTACGTGTTTGTGCACTAAAATGATAAAAGTTTGTGCACTTATCATTCCTTTTAATTGCTCACTGACTAGTTTGTGTTAATTGAGTCATATGTTTGCGCAATTTTGTTGTACATGTTTGTGCAATATAATGGTAAAAGTTTGTGCACTACCCATTTATCTTAATTTCTCATGGGATAAGTTATCTTAATTGCATCATATGTTTAAAAGTTGGTGCATTAGAAATTATCAGAAATGTCATTGACACATTTACATAAAAATCGGAGAAGCACGAATGGTTTGCCTAAAATCATGTGTGTATGCGCATTGAAGATGGATTGGGTATCATTTGTGAGGAATGTGGTTAAAAAGTTTGGAGGTGGGCCTCAAATGTATTAAAATCGTGGGGGTTATACGGTGACATATATTTGGGCCTACATGTAGTAACATTGTTATAGTTGATTGTTCTATGTTGTCAAATTGCTTTAATTCATGTTTTTTCTCTCATGTTAAAAGGGGTGGGCATAGGACGGTACATTGCCTGAGTAAATTGGCTTGTGATATTGGGAATGTTGTTTGGATTGATGATTGCCCTCATGAGATCCTTCTAGTCGTAACAATTGATTGTCATTCCTTCAATAAATGATTGAATGAGTTCCACGTCAAAAAAAAAAATCACTCGTAAGAATATTACTTTGACACATGTCATCATCCTATAATCAGTCAAGAATATCCTCATTACCGCTTCAATAACTCTTTTTTCTTTTTTTAATATCAACACATAAACACTCTTCAACAACCCAACTTCTCATATGGTTTACATCCACTTTCTTCACATTTTATATGATAGATCTAAGATGCTTAAAAGGGGTGACAGATCTTTAATTTTATGGGTAATTACATTGACCTCCCTTGAGTTTCATCAAAAATACACTCACCTCCCCTCTAGATTTTAAAAATACACATACCTCCCCTATCTATGAATAATTTACAAAATTTCCAAATTACCCTTCAAAACAAATAAAAACCTAAAATAACTCTTCCCCACTTCCCCGATCCTTTTCCTCCATGGCAGCTATTAGCCTATTATTACCAACCCATCTTCCCCTCTTCACGGTTTTCTTGTTAAAGTATTTTGGTTGCTCCCTGCTTTGGTGCGCTTGGTTATGTTGCTGCTCTGAGGCTATTAGTTGTGGTTTGCTTATCATCCAATGGGATTTGGTTAACAGTTTGAATAGCTTTGGTGTTGAATATTTGTTCTGTTCATGGTTTGTAACTTCTTGTTCTGTTGTATTAGGTAAGGAAGACATGAATTGAATTTGAGGAGGAGAAGGAGGTTGAGATGATGAATTTGTAGAAGGTGGAAGTTTAAGGTGGTTTCCGATGGATGAATTTCAAGAGTGGCAGTGAAATAGCAATAGAGGAAAAACTTAAGGTCATAAAAATCATTTTATATGCTTACTGTTTTATAAGGGGTGTCATTGTAATGACAATTAAATAATTAAGGAAGGTGTGGATTTTTAAAATCTAGAAGGGTTCATGCACCTTAGGAGAGGTTAATGTAATTATCTCTTAATTTTATTTGGCACAATTAATGCAATTGTGATGGACTTAAATTTTACATACTTCATGTACATCTAATTACAAAACATTTATGTTATTTGGCCAACTAAGATATAGGCCGGCCGATAAAGTCATTGTATCTTGGATATATAAAATAAAGTAAAAATGAGTTTCACATCAAATTAAAATTAAAAAAATGAGAAAAGACAAAAATGATCATTGTTATTCTCTCTCCTATAGTACTTTTTGCAACTTTTCTCTCACAAGAATGAGAAAGGAAAAAAAAGGTCATTGTTGTCATTGTCTTTCTTACGATACTTCTTGCAGTTTTTCTCTCATCTCTTTTCTCTCTCTTTAGAAACAAAAATCAACTTTTTTAACACAATAACTAACATTTTTATCACAGAGAAAACTAGCATTTAAAAAAATAAAAAGGGAAGTCCATGTTATTCTCTCTCATATTGTGCTTCTTATTTTTTCTCACTCTTTTTTACTTATTCTCTCTTGTGAGAGAAGCATAAATCAATTTTCTAAATACACAACAACCTTTTAAAAATGTTTAAAAAATTAATTTTTTAAAAATAAAGAAACTAACTTTTTAAACAAACATTCTCTCAAATAAACTCTTAAGATAGAAACCAACATTTCTAAATAAAGAAATCAACTTTTAAAACATTTTTAAAATGTTGAATTCTCTTTTTAAAAAGATTGTTTTTTTTTTTTTGGGTTAAAGTTAATTCCTTTAAGATGAATAAAGACAAAGGAGAGGGAAAATAAAGTGATAAAATTGTAAAAGAACATTCTGAAAAAAAAAAAGTATAGTAAGAGAGTGTGACATTAATATTTTGTCCTTTACTTAGAGGTGACTAAGGTGGTCATACAATGTGGGTGGCAAAATAACATTTCTGTTTATAAAAATTATGTATTTTCAAAATTTATCTCCATAACTCTAACCAGGTCGAGAAAGAATCATCTAAAGTGAACATGTCACTTTAAAATATAAAGTAAAATCTTTTACTATTAGATTAATAAGTAAAAATTAATCTCACTACTCACTTAATTCAAAAATAAAATCCATCCATTTTATTCTCTAAAATGAGATGTTCACTTTAGATGATTCTTTCTTAGCTAGAACTGTATCATCCCTTACAAGCATATATCACGCACTAAACACATCCGATACCAAATTTTACACTTAATATTAACTCGGTGCAATCCTTTAGTTAAGAGAAAACAGGTAAAATATCTTCCGATCCCGTTCCTAGCATCTCCTTTCTATTCTTAGTCATTTGCTTGTATCATCTTTAAATTTTCAAAACATGTGCATTTGTGAGTTTTAGAGTTTTATTTTAGAGAGGAAGAAAAAGAAAAGATTAAGTAAACTAAATTTAAAACTCTCAAATACTATTAAGCATACTAATCATTTCTTTTCTCTCTCCTTCAAAATAAAACTCAAAACATCCCTTAGATCCTGAAGGCTCAAAACGCACCCATTATATAAGCACAACTAAAACAAGATTTTCTAACTAAAGAACAAAATATTTCAACAAAACTTGTCATGTATAACTAAAAATTGTTTATAATTAACTAGGCCCCAAGTACATAGTTTTGGCTCCAGAAAAACATAAAATACAAACACTTAAGGACTGGTCTGTACATACAACAGCCCACCTTTGACCCTAACAAAAACTGCCCACCTGCAAGGAATTTGAAGACATGCAAGCTGTTGTTGACTGATGAGAATTAAAACAGTAACTGATTCACAAGTAACAACATGCCAATAACCCTCCAAAACCACACATCTAACAAGCCCCTAGGCATTAATATCAACTAACTTTTACAAACCATTAAATATAAATACCCTACTCAACAAAACCGTTATCGTCAGTGCCAAACATAGAACAAAATTATTCTAAAGCCAGAAAATTAGTCTATGACTACAGAGGTTACACAACATTTACTATGTGCACATCTGATTATAGTTAAAATCAGATTCCAATAGCAAGGTTATGGGTGAAGGAGGTGAAGAGGATTTTCTTGGCAACCTATCCTTACCTCGTAGCAGTAACTCTAGGACCACAAATTTCATTGTCGAGATATTGGTGCCATAGGCATTGATGTGGGTTGGTTATAGTAATTTCCATCTGAACCCTGAAAACCCTGATATGTACTCATTGGAGCAGGTGTAAAAGGAGAGACATTATTCATGGAAGCCCCAACAGCTGGATAGGCAGCCATTGAAGGCTGCTGTGTCATGCCATAGCTATATGACATGTTGCTAATTGATCCAGCAGTCTGCATGAACTGTGGCACTGGGTACTGTGGCATTGGTGGTAGTGGTGGCAAAGGGGGAGGTGATGATGAGGGTGGTGGTGGTGGTGGTTGTTCATTGGGAGTAGATTGCTGGGTTGTGAGCACATTGTGTTGGATAGATTCAGGAATCGAAAAGGGAGGAAGTGCCGGTTGTTGAGGATTCTGAGAAGGCATATAAGATGACTGGTCATTTTCAAGCTTAGTCCTCTTCTCAGAATGATAATCAGCAGAAGAAGTCTCTTTGATCGGATTGCCTATGACCCCTTCTGATGCTAAGGAGGAAAGCACATACGACAACATTTGGGCAGAGGATGTTGAAGCAGTTAGTTTTGCTGCTACAGCAGCAGCTGCAGACTTGCGTGGATCTTCATCAACGTGTCCAGAATTTTGAGGGAAAGACATTTGTGGCGCATACATTAATGGAGCTGATTGTTCCCTATTACCAGAAATAAAACTTGCCGGTTCCATGGAGGTTTTAATTTCCATTGACCCCTGTTCAGGTAATGACTGAATAGTTTTGCCATTCAGTAACTGTTGACAGGCATTACCTGCCTGTTCTGACTGAACACGTGCAGCCTGAAATGTATAGAACAAAAACAAATAAGTTGAAGATAACAATGTCACATCAAGTTACAAAGTTTTTTACATGATGCACTGGACATGGATGAATTGAATCGTAGCTTTCTTTGGTCCAAAGTTGACAATATTGACAGAAAATTTTACTAAACCATATATCAACCATAAAAAATGAACTTGACCCATAGAATTTTACTCAATGACTTTGGATAAGTTCCAAACCTTAATCTGGCTACGGACTTGACCCAGCTTGAATTCCTGGTAAGAAAACCATGTTAGAAATACATACTATAGGGGTCAGCTCTTTTGAAGAGAAGCAATCATAAAAATGAACCTGTTCCTGCAGAGCCTCTCTCAGCTGAGACACAAGGCTAGCTCTAAGTGATTCTATAGCTGTTAACTGCTCAATGCAGTCCCTTAGTACGGCATTATGCCCCTGGAGCTCATCCACTAGTGCAGATCCATGGAATTGCCCTACCCATTGATGATTGAATAAAAGGATATCCAATAAGATAACAATCCTCCCAACTTAATTGGAACACATTTAACTATAAAAGACTACTATAATGATTTATCTACTTAAAATGACAACACACAGCGCATTATATGAATTGGTGGATTCAACAGAGTCAACTTAGATATTTACTCAAGCTAATAAAAATTAAGGTCAATCCCATCATAGCTAAATATCAAAAGAGAATGAAAGGGGGGAAAATACTTTTGATATTCTAATAATTTTTTAAAATATGTTCATGTTATTTCTCTTTTATTCCAAAAGTATTTCTTAGCCAGCTTCTTATATACCATTTACAGAATACCCCTACAGAAGGGAAGGGATGATTGAAGAAAGAATAATATCATGAGGTCATGACAATCAGGGAGGGTCTAGAAAATTATTTGCCTCAGTTTCTTCCCTCTTCCTCATTATTTTATCAATTAACCCTAAATTGCACTTTAAGTATGACTTGGCTACTTGAATCAAATCAAAAAACATCAATTAACTTTTGGGCATTCGGGCAGCAGTGATTCGTGCTCGAGAAAGACCACTCACATGGATGAGTGAATCACTAGAAATAGGCAAAACAATTACGACCATTCTCGGGTGAGAATGGAATAGTTTCTCACCCATGAGAATATGGCTGATCCAATAACAAAGTGACATGTGGCATTACATAAAAAGTGAAATTGAGTGATCTTTTGTATGTGTTGTGATGATGTGTAGGAATATTTAACTAATATTTTAAATGATAATTGTTTTAATTATATTAATTATAAAAGATAATTTTATTTTAATAAAAAGATGGTTAGGATTAGTAATTAGGATTATGATTAAAAAGGTTAATCAATAGTGGAAGGTGGGTAGTTCACGGGTAGCTCCTCCGTGGCAGCCTCCTTAACGATGACCACCACGTTGACGGCGGCCTCGTTCATAGGGGCCTCGTTGACGGAAACCACCCACATCACCACCATCCTCTCCCTCTTCACAACATGCACACCCATCAGCCACCATGAACCCAACCACCACAGAAACCCCACCCCAAAACCAACTCCTCACCACCATCAGCCACCCCAAACCACCACACATCCATACCCATAAAAAAAAAAAAATCAAACCAAACAGATCCCAAACAACACACACACCAGAAACCAAAAGAGAGAAAGGAAAAGAGTGAGAGAGGGAAGAAGTAGAGAGAGATCTCGAAGAGACAGAGAGAAAGAAATCGAGAGAGAGAGAGAGAGAGATAAAGAAAGGAACCGAGAGAGGGATAAGAGAGAGAGATGTACATAGAGAGAGAGAGAGAGCAGATTTGAGAGAGAGGGGGGCAAAGCTCGCTACCACCGGCGACCTGCCATGGCAGTAGCCCCCCCTGAAGCCAAGGAGAGAGAAGCCACGAAGAGAGAGAGAGAGAGAGATCTGAAAAGAGAGTCTTTCTCTTCCGTTGCTGAGGGACCTCTCCGTGGTGGTTGCCAAGATTGTTCTCTTCCGTTGCTGAAGCTCTGTGGTGGCTGAGAGGAAATTGCAAACCTAAACCCTAATTATTTACTTTACTAGTTGTTCAGATTTTATGATTTTTTTCTTAATGGTAAAACTTAAACTAATTATTTAATTATAACAATTAAAAATGTTTTTTATTTAAATAATTTTTATAACTTACAAATCAGCACTCTTTTCAAAATAACATAATTGCATTTCAAACCCCCCCCTTGTGACACGTGTCAAACTGTTATTGGACAGTTCAAAATTCTCATAGATGGGAAACTCTTCCTCTTCCCACCTGAGGATGACCCAAACAATTATAACCAATTGACAATTTAATATACCTGAATTACTATCATGGCCTATTTCCTTATCTGCTTTCTCAAGGCAGCTAATGGCATGCCTGCATTTGCTCAACACATCGTCTTCATCTGTCTGCCCTCCATAAACACCACGATAACCTGAAGCTATTTTCTCCAATGCATTCCCAGAAGACGGCCTCTGCAATGTAAAAATAAAGTACAGGATATAGATTCAGCATACGGAGCACACATATATGAAGACAGTAGGTACACAAATCAATCTAAATAAATATAGAAACCAGTACCAGTTTCATGTTCATAGGTTTGACATCACGGCTATTATTTTCCACGTGCTTCCCACCAAATTCTTCCTTAAGAATTTGACCACGAGAACCAAAAACTTTTCTCTCTTCCCATATGCCAATCTGCATGAAGCACATAGTTATGATACAGCTAATGAAATTTCACAAGTGCCAATGTTGCACACACTGAACATTTAATAACAAGAAACACGAAAGAAAAGCAATATTACATAATCTTCTATCAATACTCAGTTATATGATATGGAAGGGATGCCAGATTTCTAGCATTCCTACAAGCAATGTCATTTCATTTAGAGGAACCCACAACCTCTGAACCAGCCAATGATGGCATAACGTCTGAAAGCAAAGAGCATATAGTTATAATAGACTAACAGTAACCAACATGAACTTAGGAGAATGAAATACGGTTTCTCCATTCTGCAAATCTTACAAAAATCTTTAGAAATACCAATATATACAGTTTCTTTTTATGAAAGTGCTCAGATACCAAGGCTGGAGAGGGGAGAGAGGAAGGGCCTCTGGAGGAAGAAATTGACCTCAGATAGATGCAAACATGGGCTGTGGTTGTAAGACTACCAGTAGGCCAAAAGACCAACAATAGACACTTAACACATTATATAACAAATATCAACACAGACAAAAGTAGTGACTCTGGACACAACATACGATTATCTGGTTATTAGGACATTTAAAACTCTGATGAAACTGTATCTTAACAAAGGAGGTAGATGATGCAGTTCATTCTTCGTAGAGAAGAAAGCTTCCTTTTATCCCTAAACAATATCTTAATGGACAAGAAAGCTTGTCTTGTAACAACTGGTCTAGTCAAAGTATCTAACAAAACCTTCCCATTTTAACTTCGAGATTAGCAAATCAAAATTCAAATCATTCCATCACAACCAAATATTAACAGACATTAGCAAGTAACATGAAATTTATATGACAACAACCGAGTTTGTTCTCACTAAGTGGGTTCAGCTGTGCATGAAAAATAATTTCTTAAAAATAATGGTGGAAACTCAAAAAAGTCACAACACAAAATAGAACTAAGAGAAACAGAAAAATATTAAGAAAAAAATGGTTTGAATCACATAAAGATGAAAATAAAGTATAATGAAAAGGTCTCGTGTTTAGAGTCTACTACTTGTACAATATGCTCAGCCAAACTTACACATTAACACAAAAACATAAGATCCAAATAGAATGATGCTAAAAGCAAGTTATGCTGCTTTATTTTTATTTATATAGCCATAAATCTATATTGTTAATCATGTCTAGAGTCAAATCCCTTTAATCATAATCTTTCTTAACAGTTTTACCTACAATTTTTCTTGGTCTCCCTTTATCTCTAGGTACTGAGCTACCTTCAATTAGATCTACTCTATCTGGGGATTCTACTGCCTTTCTCCAAACATAACCAAACCACCTAAAGCGAAATTTACCATCTTTTCTACAATAAGTGCTACCCAAACTTTCTCTCTGCAACATTTATTTCAAATCCTATAGTCTTGCATGTCTACTCATAAAATGCAACATTCTCATCTGTGCAACAACATTTACCCACCATATTTTCTCTCCCTAGACCATATCCCTCCAGAAAACTTGTATCCCCTAGCTTAGCTCCCTACATGGCCATTTAAATCCTCACCTTGAAAAAGATATTTTCTCCTAAAGGTATTCCCTAAACTAAGCCTTCCAAGTCGTCCTAAAAGTTTATCTTGTGGCAGTCTTCTAACCCTATCAATGGTGCATATGCACTGATAACATTATAGATGTTTCGTTCCACTACAAACTTGAGAATTATGATCCAATCTCCCAACCTAATTACAACCACAAAATCATTCTTCTAGCACTTATATGCTATTATGCCTATTGTCCTTTTCTCCTACCACTTAGTTTTTCATAGGCATATAAAATTAATCCTTGTCCTAATTATGGCGCAACTATTTCCATGGATTCAACAAAAGTTTGTCCGCATTCGATGTACCAAAATGAATTCTCCTCTCATGAACTAGATTATTAGTTTAAGCTTCTGTCAGAGAACAATTATAACACAATTCATGGCCATCTAACACCATGCTATTATACGTCAAGTCAATATGACAAATCAATTCAGAAAGTTACGGCAAGAAACTTCTCCCTTTCCTTTAAACATAGCCCATAGATAAAAATATTCACAAGACAGTACCTGAATTGAGCTAGCAAAAAGCTATCTAATGTTCGCACAAGAACATCCAGTTTCTTTATATCCCTTAAAAGTAGAGTATCTAATCAGTGTATTAGAACCAAGCAGATTAAACACTAAACTATTCCTTTCCCCCCTTTTCCATCTCACCCCCCCCCCTTCCTTTTGCAAGCAATGCACTTGTTTGAACAAACCAAAAGACATTAATTAACTCAGAAAAGGCACATTCCATCCCCTTACAGAGTTGGCATATAATAGGAAATGCTGGGATATATATAACAACCAAATATTTAATTTTTCTTTCAAATCATTAGAACCAAGAATATTTTGTAAGCACTAACTTGCAACACAAGATTCTTAATGTTTTTGTTGATATGCCCAAATAAAGTAGAAGAGATGAACTCTAAAAGCATGCATCTCATTCACAAATTCAGAAAAACGAATTATCCAAGTACCAGCCGAAGTGCTGCATTCCGTGCAAACTCATCTCCATTGTCAATCACATCTCGAAGTGCATCAGGAAGCACTTTCCAGAATTCACCAACAAATTCAGAACCCTTTCGCCTGCTGTTCTGTAGAATATCATTTGCAAGATACAAAAATGCCAATCTCTTCTCACGAGGAGAACAATGAAATTGTCTATCCCACGTTTCAACAACTTGTTTGGCTTTATTCATATGAAAAATGCACCAATGTGACAAAGCTTAACAACATTAAGGATCACAGCCCAGTGGCAGCAATATTTATATGCAACAAATGAGAAAAGAACCAAAAGTATCACATGCACATTTATTATATATTTGTGTGTGTGCATGCACGCACACATGTGAGTGTGTACACACATGTATGGTTGTGTGTATGAAGGTGATTTTGTGAGACTGAGAGTTTGTACAAGCACATATGTTCAACTGTATCTGAAACTATTTCTAGCCATCATATGGTAAAGAAGGAAACAATAGTTATATTGCATTATCTACTAGTGAACATTGAGCTTCATAAACAGTTCCTCATTTAAAAGGGGGAAGGGGAAAGGGGACGATCGTTGCAATAAACCAAGAAGGGGAAGAGAGTGTGCTTAGCAATCCAGTTAAAGGAGGATTACACCCATCATTACAAAGCCAATGTTATAACTTTTACATAAATTAAAACACAAAGTTGGTGCTTAGCAAACCAGTAAAAGGAGGATTACACCCTGACAGCATTACAAGGCTAATATTCCAACTTTCATAAAAACTAAAACACAGTTAGGGCAATAAGTAATATCAGACAGTAAAACCAATGAACTCAATAAGGTTGCTTCAATAAGACAACATTAAACACAAGTAGTAAAATAAATATTATAGCCAACAAAAAGGTCTTGAAGGATACTCTCTATGCTAGCTTGTGACCCATTCAGCTTAGCTAGTTTTTCCACTAAAATCTGTGGATTGAATGTGCTACCCATGTTTCTGATTAGAGCTGGCAGTCTGGCACAGATAATGAACTTGAACACCAACTACCACAAAAATCTTCAGAGAAGAAAACAAGGGAAACACATACATCAGAATACGATCAATTACCAGAAAATAAATTAAAATATGATATTTATAGTTTTATATATAAGTACAATCAGCCAGCATTACACGAAGGGTAAAAAACAGAAGATTTAGAAAATTTGGTAAAGGAACCCTTCATAACCATATAAAGTCTTCAGAAGGACAAAAACATAGCAATGGAACAAGCAAATAAGATGCAAATAGAGCGAGTGACTCTGTGAAGCCCAGTTTCACAAGAATGAAAACAGAGGAATAGCCAAATCAGGTGAATGTAGAGTGAGTCAGTGAGCGACTGCATGAAGCCCCTGTTTCATTCAGAGCAATGGAACACAAATAGGGTGTGATGTGAGCCCAGTAACACCCCTACTGTTCCTTTAATTTAATAATTTAAGATTGACTCTACAATTTTTGAGAATGTAGGGGAAAAAAAGCCCAAAAACAAAAACTTACTAAATCGTTGAGTTAAGAATTCGTATCGGTGATATAGAATCACACCAATGTGTGCATGTACTCGAGGATTCAGGTCATGTGATTCACCACAAGATATGAATAGCGGGTTCATTGAATAATGCAATTCTGACAACTGTGGTCAAGGCATAATTAAAAAAAAAAAAAGGTTTTGCTAACAAGTGCCCTAAGTGCAGTTGCTAGCTAAGAAGTTTAAAGTGGAAAGATTTGAGTGTTTCCAATACATTTAATACATTGGAAACTTCAAAAGCTTACAATTTCAATGTAATATTTCTACTTTAAACTTCTTAACAATTGCCCAAGGCACTTGTTAGCTTTTCCCATACAATAATAGTACAAGGAAAATTTTGAAATAGAGAAGATTTTTGGTTCGCAATAAACTGCAAAAGGCGATGTAAGAGAAAAAAGTTGGCCGCCAGACTATAATTTCAAAGTTAACTTTGCAATAGAAAGCTAGCCAGATAAGCATTTAAAGAATCGTAACGCAAAATAAACCCAGGAAGTCAAAGTCATGAGACTAGGCAAACAATCCTTACCAGATCTAAGGATTCAATATCTCATTATTTGGAAGATTATTTCTTGTTTCAATAACAAACTTGCACCAAAAAACAAAACTTATATACATTAAAGTCATTTATGCCCTGATCAAATGAAAGCTGGTATTTATACACAATCAGATATCAATAAGTACAGTGAGACACACACGTGCCGATATTAATGACATCAAACCTCAAGCTGTAAAGGGAAACACACGTGAAACAAAATAACAAGTATTATTAATGACATCAAACCTCAAATCATGAAGGGAAATACAGATGTAAAATATATAAATAAAAGAAATGAGAGTATTAATGACATCAAACCACAAGCCGTAAATGGAAACGGAGATGTAAAACATATAAATAAAAGAAATGAGGATAAACACACAAGGTTTTCAGATGCATATGATTGACCAGCTCCACGTGTAACCTAAATCTTCCACTTTAGTGCATGAAGTTTCTTAATAAGCCTCTTAAAATTTGCATAAAAAATAACAAGGGTGAGGATTCACTTAATCCAAAATTAAGTTTGAATAAAAACAAAAAACATGTCATCATAATTTAAATCCAGGTATCATGATAACTATAGAATAGGCGCCACTCAATTATCACCGCCACTCTAACCATTGTTAACTGACTCAAAAATTGGAACCACATCATCCCGTGTTGGTAGCTCATTTGGTAAGAATTAGTGACATGCAGGGAAATTAGGCAAGTTCGATCCCCGCCAATACTTGCCTTTCCATTTCCTCTTCCACATTTGGAACCACATGCAGAGAAAAAAGACTGGAACAATGGTTAGCACCATAAACTCTGGAGGGTCACATAGCTTTTTTCTCCAACGAAGAAGTATAAACGTTAACTTTAATTGCAGCCACACAAAATGTTTAAAATGGATGGTCATGATTAAGAGTAAGTCACTAAACATACTCTTCAAGCAAGTGCATCTCTTATCTAATAACATTTAGGAGATAACCCTAATAACATTTATGTGATATCATCACGCAACGGAACAAAATTATTTACATTTGAATAGTGTTATAGCACAGACCATGATTTGCAGTGAAAGGCATGAAGTACAAGGTATATGATAATTCAACAAGAATTTGGATTCCACATGAAGGGAATATGAAAATTAAAAAATAATAAACAAGAAAAAACACAATTTTATTAATGTTAGGTTTTCCACAGCCCACAGAACCTGGGAAGTCCATTCTAGTGAGCTACCTAATAAAAAATTTCCAATCAAACCGTCAAATCATCCTTCAATTCATCAACACATAAACAAGCGAAGTCCAAAAACGTGAAACAAAAACAGCCCTCCTAGACCACTGATTAATTAGCGACAAGAAGAACAAAAATAAAGCACATATAATCACACTGAAAAAAAAAAACACAAACCCCAATCAACTGCGGCATATCAGAGTAGAGACAAATAGGATAACAAATAGAGCCAAATAATAAATTTCAAGGAAATTAAAAAAACCAAAGAAAGAAAAATCGGCAACATAAATTAACAGAATCGAAGAAATAAAGGGTGCTTACATAGTACAAGTAGCAGTAACGGAGAATGCTGGTGAAGATAAGCGAAGAATGAAGCAACGAGGATTTGAACTGTGCTAAAAAAATGACGGAGGTGAGTGAGTGAAAAGGGTGTGTGGGGTTAGAGAGAGAAAGAGAAGCAAAGCAAAGAGTGATATCAGAATTGCAGCACCTCCTAATCGGGGGTGGTTTTCGTTAGAGTTGGTTTTATGGAGGTGAATACCTCTGAAAATTTTTATAATAAAATTTATTAAATTTTATTATTATTTTATATTGTATATAATTATAATAAATTTTTTATTAGTCGAATAGTTAAAAGAGTTAGTTTATAAAAAATTTAAAAATTTGCAGACTATTAAATTTATGACACATATTTTTACAAATATTATATTAAAAAATATTAATTTATCATATTAAATTATAAAATTCATTAATTTATTATATTAGATCATAAAATAATAATAAATTTTATTATAAAAGTTATAAAAAAAAATGGATAAATTAAGTAGACGTGAGAAACCACCTAGTTTTATAATTTGGCTTTGCGTTTGGATTGTTGTGTTGTGTATTAACTTGTGCTACGCTCTCAATCATGCCCTTCAAATTATAGTTAGGCAAAACAAAAACTAAAACTGAGTGTGATGTTTTATGCTAAGATGTTAAACGTGCTAACAGACGCTTTTTATCTTTCCTTTTTTATATATTAGTTTAGTACTTACGTTATATAAAAAATTATTTTAAATTTGTTAATCTTATTATTTTATATATAATTATTTAGTTTTATTTTTTATATTTTTAAATGTTAAAAATAAGAAAATGTCAATTTTAAATTAAGAAAGATTTAGTGAAGTCAAATAGATTAGCTTCAACAAAATTTTAAATTTGAATTAAAGAAAATTTTGTAGAATTTAGTGAAAATAATTTAGGTAGAAATTTTTTCTTCAAAATTAGTGATAAGAAAAACTATACTTTTTATTAATATAGATAAGCTATAATTTATCATTATATGAACTCGTTGACTAAAATCTCAAATTCATTCAATATGTTGTTGTACTTGGTTGGAAAGATTTTCAGGGTCCATTTGACACGCTGAATGGCATAAGGTCTAATGAGATAAGGTTTCATTGGATAAAGCTGGATAAAGTAAGACTTCAGAAAATTTTAATATAATATAGTGTTTGGAATGACACTATATAAAATATTGTACTATATAAGATATATTATTTTGTATTTGTTGATACATTATATTGTAGTTGATAATTGTCATGCTTACATGATGATGATGATATGTTGTATGATGATATGCTTATGCTATAATAGGGTAGAGACGTAAGACTATAGGCATGATATCCCTTAGAACTGTTTGGTTAGGATTACATAACAGACTTTAATAAAGACTCCAGTTAACGAATGGACCTTAACTAAGGACAGATTCTAGCAAGACAAGACTTGGTACTTAAGTTGTCCATTGTGATGCATCTCTCTTACTTGGAAACCCTCCCCTAAGTTTAGGACCTTAGTCCTCAAGTAAATAAGAATAAATTAACTAGGATACCCATGTCATAATTAGTAGACTTAGGTCTTAACAACTTGGGCAAATAAGTTAGCTCACCTAAAAGAATTTACAAATAGTATATCTCAGAACAGATGTCGTAGAATAGTATGGGTTCAACAACCTCGTAGATCAGACTCAGCAATTCATAGCTTTGAGCTTTAAACTCCTCAGATTAGGGCATGCGTGCCCTTCTAGATTCAGATTACATGAGCGCCAAGCTCCTCAGATTAGGGAATGCGTGCCCTTCCAGATTCAGATTATATGGGTTGTGTAACATCCCGATTTTTCTTAGAGAAATAATCGTAAATATAAATATCAAATTAATTTTCTAATCATGATTAGAGAATAAAGATGGAAAATTATTAGGTAGAATATCCCTAAGAAATAAAACGTGTCGCGGTAGGAAGTTCGGCAGACAACCACATAACCGCTGTCCGCCGATGAAATTTTCTGACGCGTAAAAGGTGTCCGTGAAAATACTCCCCCGGAGAAAAATTCACAAACACGTTTAAATATTAATACCCTTAGGTAGGGGAAATTAGAGGATCGCGAAGGTATAAACAGAATATTTTTCGGATGACCGTGCGTGACGCACCGATACTGAGAGCGATAAAACACGAGCGAACCGGAACCAGGAAGGAAGTGAAATTTCAGCAGCTGAAGGAGAGGGCTGCACGGCTAGGAGAGGAGATTTTTATCCAAAAATAATCTCCTAAATTGTGCTTCCAAATTTCCCATCACCATGCCTTTCTTACACATCACACCAAACACATCACCTAGCCATACCTACACCCATACCTTCTACTATTCACCTAATTTTATTAAATTCCAAAATTCAATTAAATTTCCCTCACTTTCAGCCCCCCAAAACCGAGTCCCCTCCCCCAAAATTCCAAGAAAAATTTCATCCTCCACATCCTCCATAAACATACACTAAGCTAAGCCTCAAGAACACCACTTAATCTTCAAGAAATCAAGCACTCTTGCCATCCCCTTCCACCTCCCAAAAACCGAAACATAGCCCCCAAAGTCTCTTCATCTTAGTTTCATTTTCTTCCATCCACAATCAAGAGGAAAAACATCATCACCCTCCTCCTTTGCTCAAAGTTTTTCACCTTGAAGAAAAGTGATCTCAAGCTTTGGAAAACATCAAGGCTAGTGGGACTTCACTCCAAACTTCCCTCACCAACACCAACCTTCTTGACAAGTGGGTAACTATGCATAAATCACCTCCTTGGTGATCTATTTATGTGTGTTGTGAATGTATGGTAAAATGCACATAATATGTGTTTTATGCCTTGAAATAAACTTACATGTGTTGTTAATGATTTGATGAGGATAAATATATTTTTTTGGTTGTTAAAATTATGGGTAACATAGGCTAGGCACCTCCATTAGTGTTCTTTTGGTTTATGTTTATGAATGTGCATTTATGGGTTATATGTGTTCATGTTTGTGTATTTTGTTTCTAAAGATATGGTTAAGGTTTGATGATGTAAAGTATAGTTAAGGTATTGTTATAGGTTGAAAGCTTGAGTAAAATGATATATGTTTGAGTGGAGAAAGAACATGGAGAAAAGCTTTGATGTTAGCTTCGGTTAGGTGCTGTACGCACCAGAACGCTGAGCGGCCAAGAGGGCGCTTAGCGGTTTGGCGCGGCACAACACCTTTGACCGAAGTCAAACCTCGCATGGTTGAAGGGCCAGGGCATATCGCTGAGCGATACCTCATTCGCTGCGCGATATGACGTGGACGCCACGTAAGAGGATAAGTCTGACTCAGGATCCTTGGGAGTCGAGCCAGCGCTGAGCGAAGGGAAACTTCCCTCTGAGCGATTAGAGCCCGTGGCGCTGAGCGGAGGTACTCATCCGCTGAGCGGCACGAGCCTTAAGCGCTGAGCGGAAGGGTCCCTTTGCACTGAGCGGCTCGGAGCCCGAGGGTACTGGTCAGTCTTACCTAAGCAGAAAAGATGATGTAAAGAGTGTATGTGTATGTGCTGTTATTGTACGAGCCACCCACAGAGTGCAGTGAACGAGGACAAAGCATGAGTATCGAGTCTTGCATGCATTCATGAGGCAGTGTTGCCACAGGACTTAGGGCAACCATAGATCACTAGAATTGAATGAACTAATGTCCAAAGATGGTAACTTAAATTAGGGAAAACAGTTAAGTCTAAAGATGGGCCTCAGCCACAGAGGGTCGGAGTAGCCCGAAGCTATGACATAGTTATATAATAGGAACCCCTCTCTTGGCACGTCATACCTGACAAGCCCCTCCCCAGCCGTGCGAGATAGACTGGGTTATGGTGATGTTACGCAGAGAATGATCTGAATGCGGGTTTCCACCCGGACGAGAGAAAAGAAAGTAAGGAGCGCTTGAGCTTTTATGTCATAACATTTAAAAGATAGGTAAGATGTCCATGAAGTTCGGACATAAGAGAGAAAGAGAGATTTAGTCCACGAAGTTCGGATGCATACGAGCCTCACTCTCAGTGTTACCACACGTCGTAGCTGGAGAAGGGATGACGATCCCCCAGTCTACATGGGAGCGATGGCAACCCAGCAGCGAAGAAGGACGTGGCCACAGGCGCATAAGAGAAACCCCTATCCCCTTATGCATTACATTTATGTGCTAATTGTATAAACTGTATGATTATATCTGATTATATATGGTTATGTATATATGATTATAAATGCATGTCGGGTAAACCGTCCGTGAGACACGTACGAGACGGTCACAGTAGCACCGCGAGTCTGGTAAATAAGCACGAGAACTTAGTAAGAAAGATTAGATCCCAGTCACCTAGTAATTAGATAAAGCTGCCCAGGAACTTAGGCAAGAAATAACTGGTAGGATGTCTAGATGCATGCACACTTAGAGATCTCCTGGATGGTCGGAAGCATAATTGAGTAACCAGATCCCCACTACTCCATAGTTGTCCACTGAGAACCACCGTTCTCACCCCCACTCACTTATGACTTCAGGTCAGTTAGATGACGACCCCGCCGAAGAAGCGGCGGATCCTCCGCAGCAGGTTTAGGACCGTAGACCCTGAGACAGGGGAGGAAACGGAGCTGTGGTCAGTACTTATGGTGAACCGTCCCACACCCCTCCGAGTTGCACCACCGGTTTCCCCAGAGCCAGAGACTCCCACCGACGGCGAGCTGCTCCTTACGAGAAGGACGTGGGGGTCGATTTAGTTTCCGTGAGGCTGCGACCGCCCAAGGCCTACCGGCGAGGCGCACGGATGATGACGTTCAGAGACTACCGCCGCCAGTTTATACCTCGCACTCCCTACCCCGAGGCAGGCCCGTCCCTCGGCCCACGAGACCCGCCAGAGGTACCTGTGCTCTCATCACCCGAGGAGGATTATCCCATGGAGATCGTGGAGGAGGAGGACGAGCTGGAGGAGCCAGAGCAGGAGGATGAGGAGGAGGATCCAGATGAGGAGCCGGAGCAGGAGGACGAGCCTGAGGAGTCGGAGCAGAAGGACAAGGAGGAGGATCTAGAGGAGGATCCGGAGGAGGAGCCCAGCGAGGATGAGCTAGAGATCTGACCAACCCTGTTCCCAGACCCTGTCATCAGTGACGACACTTTTTTTGCCAGTAGCCCTAGCTATATGTGTATTTTGATGTATGTTATTTTGTAGCCCGGACAGTATGTACGGACTAGGATATGTATAGCCCCTTTTGATGTACTAGTACAGTATCTGATGCTGATAAGACTTTATGATATGTATGTATGACTTTCTGAAATATATGGCTTTAACTGTTGGACCTACTTAGTACTGTTTACTTTACTGCTTATGTATGTACTTGTACGACAGACGACGTTCGCATTTATCTGTTATACGACTATATGGGACTTATGATAGTTCACACGCATGGCTCTACTCTAATGCATAACAATAACTTATGTTTAAAAAGAAAAAAAAAGGGTCCTTATTTTCAGTTAACTTAATTATTTTCCGAAGTAAAGTATGGACTATCAGTATTCCCACACAGCAGATAACAACCTAGCAGACGCTGATTATGACTTAAGCATAAGCTGCTAACCTAGGGTGTTACAGGTTGCACATACTAGAACCACTCGAATTTATCCTAGTGAAGCAAGATTGAGCCAAGGTTCCCTTGAATCAAGGATCAAGAAGCATCTCTCCTTGCACCCCTTTGTCAGGGAGGCGGGCACACACTACAGACAGATTGGATTTACTTTTCAACAGTTTTATCAGACTTACTTTTCAGTAGTTTTAACTTTTATCAGATTTAGTTTACAACAGTTTATTCAGATTTAATTTACAGTAGTTTATTCAAATTTACTTTAGCATCTATGTTTTATATATCATTCAATATATGTATATCTAAATGCCATAACTACATGTAGTATATGTTATTTGTATGGTACTGAGGTACCCAGCACTGAGATGACAAACTCATCATTATGTCGATATCATTTTTCAAATACAGTAGAGGATAGTGAGAGCGTCCCCCTCATCCAGTAGAAGCAAGGATCCAACACTAGTGGTAAGCTCCATTTCACAATGGGGTCTACCGGCGTCATGTTAGATATGCTCCAGATATCTAGGGTAGGATACCCGTTTAGCATTTATGTCTTTAGTTATAGAACAACATTTTCAGTATTTCATGTAAACTCAGTTGTTATTAACTGAAACCAGTTATTTTATGAAATCAGTTATTTATTATGAAGTAAAGTTTACGTTACTATGCTACGTCAAAGCTTCCATAGGGCAGTAGCCCTACCTGTGGTCACGTCCTAAGTTAGGGCGTGACGCTCCCTTGGTTAGGAAGTGACAAAAAGGAGCAACAATAAAGAAGTGGTGGCGAGTGAGGAGGTGCAGTGATAAGGTTATCATGCATTGAAGGAGGAGGCAATGAAAAAACGGATGAAGTCTGTGTTGGTATGTTGCACTTGAGAACAGGTAAGAAAGTGTTTCAGTGAGAAGTGAAATGCTCTTAGTATCATGGCTGTTAAACTCTTGATTTAACTCGTAAAATCTTATAAGAGTTTACGGTTCCACTATATAAAATGAGTTAACACTCATGTAAACTCACTTTTGGTAAACTTGTATGAGTTTAAGTAAATTTTTGGTTTTAGTAGCGATTTTACGAATTAAAATGTATTTACAAGTTTACGAGTTTACCTTAAAATGTACAAATTTGACAACTTTGTTAGATACAACTGACTTTGTGTGTGTTACACAATATCTATTGAGTTTATTACGTTAATTTTATATATTTATCATAATTGAGCTATACTTTATCAAACTATAAAGTAATACACGTATAGAATAAAGTATGACATAATAACTAAGTGTCATACATTAAGATATTTCTTTCATTTATTTTATTGTAAAGTTAATATTATTCAATGTCAATTATAAATACAACATTTATTCATGTTTATTTCATAATTATATTGCTTATAACACATATTTTTTTATGTATGTAAACTCTTACGAGTTTATGAGTCGAGTTTATGATTTGAGTTTACTGAGGCTTCACGAATTTACTTAAATTCTCGAGTTTGACAACCTTGCATAGTATGATAGATTGCGGCTGAGAAGTGAGAAAGAGGATTAGAGTAGTAATAAGGAGAAGTTAGGGTTTAAAAAATAGAATAATTGAAAATTGAAATTATTCAATTAAATAAAAGGTTTTAGAGCTCCATCACAAATTGTGGTCCTAACATGTACCAAAAAAATAGAGGGCATAACAAGTATTGCAAATATTGGGCCTAACGTGTATTATTCAACTTATGATAATATGTAGGCTAGCCTACTGGGCCTAATAGGTATTTTATATAGCCTGAAGGTTGCCTTTCTTAATTAAATAGGCTTTTTAAAATACTAAAGCTCAACCTATTTAATAAATGTAGTCAGGCCAAGCCTTACATGGGCCAAGCATAGGCCTCTGATGGACAACTTGACCTATTTCCTCCCCTACTCGTAAGATGACATCTAAACTCTTCCTAGTTTACAATTTGAATGCAAGAAATTAGAAAACTTTATTAAATGGTAACTTTATACAAGTTTAAGTAAACTCTTTATTACTACCCATGATTGACTCTCGAGTTTACTGAGGGTTCACGCGTTGGCTTAAACTCTTGAGTTTGACAATGTTGTATTTAAATATATTGGTTGTTTTTTATTATGTTTCTTACTTGGTTTAATGTAATCAAGTTTCCCAAGTTAAATCGCACCCTATTTATATACCAACCAAAACAAAGTTCAAATACCATAAATTGAACTACAATTTGATAAGTATTTATCAAAGTTGTAATACCCTAACTAGCTGCTTACGCTTAACTCGTAAACAATGTTCACTAGGTTGTTATCTGCTTTGGTTGGAATACTTTTAGTCCAACATTACTTTGCAAAATCTCCTTTATTTGAAAATATGGACCAATTTAAAACTTTTCTTAACTTGATTATAGAACGTGAAATATGAACCACACGTAAAATGAAGTATGTAATACAAGCAATAAAGCCTAAGGGCTTAAACGATTATTAGCCATGATATATAGATAAATATGGCAGTTATAACAAATTTAACACACAATTGCCAAAGTGGTTCAACAAAGTGGTCGCAGTACTCATTGCAAATCTAGATCCATTTACATAGTCACTAATACACATAATACACATAGATAATAAGTAACACAAATAATACACATAGATATCCAAGACTAATGGACCATTACTCTATTTAATTCGTACAAAACATCGACACGGTAGATAAAGGGAATCATGCTGCTGCCCAAGGAATTTCAGCCTTCACTCTTCCTCGGGGTCTTCCTCCTCCTCGATCCTCCATCTCGACTTGGGTATGTTGAACACCCTTCACTGACTGATGTGCAGGCCAGAGGGTCTTGCCTCAGCGTCATGGGTTCGCGGGACGAGCTGGAATCTGGTCACAAGGGTGACTCACTTTGTTGCAGTCTGTAGAGTGTGTTGGCTTAAATACTCTGGTGGAATGCCTTGGCAGGGACTGAGTTTGGGTTCATCTCCACATCTCTGTCGTATGGCTCGGACTCATCATCTTCAATGATGATAAGAGCTGAGGAGTGCATACCCGAATCCATGGGTCGATTCAGGGTAGGAGTGAGTGCTGGCTGGGGAATACTCGGGGCATCAATAGGTACGTATGAGAAGGTCTCCGTGATGATTTCTGTAGTGGGATCAGTCCACCAGCTACAACTTAAGACCCGGACCCTGGTCTCATCGGGGTTATCAACATTTGTCCCTAGAATCATAAATGAATGGGGGTGAGAACATTGCGTTCTCAGTGAAAACCCTATGGATAGAACAATCCGTCTTTGATCCATTTATGATCCAGGCCGCTCATGAGGTCTCCATGTGTCAAAGTATACTAAAATCCTACTTATTATTATTATCCATGTTAATCCTAAGCAATTTTATCTAATTTACTAGGTGATTGGGAATTCTAGTCTTTGTGTTACCTAGCATAAGCAAATTTAACGTGCTTACTAATCATAATCGCTTGAGTAGCGTGACATCGGATCATGCATTCTCATATCGCATAACCTTACAGGGGTCGTCTTGTGAAACTTGTTGTCACTTGATGTTGCCTTATCGTATACATATAAAATCATCATATACATACATCACATATAGCATGCATGAAGGGATCTGAGTGATACTCTTATGCGCCTTGTCAGGTGTTTCCATCGAGGTAGCATCCTTCTAATCTTTTTATGTCCATCTCCTTTGTACCTAGTGGGATCGTCGTCCCCTTGTAGTGTACAATTTACTCTGTTTCAGTATCCTTGACAACCAGGTAGAGCTCATACCTGAGTAGTAGCAAACCACATATGCATTTAGCATATAATATTGATAGGGAATGACCATTCTGCTTGTAGGATGGTGAAGGGCGACCCTTACAACGTCACCAAGGGTGGACTCACACTTTCGTAACACTTTCTTTATTTTTCTTGACTTTTTCGCACTCTTGGTGACTTGATTTACTTTGATATCATAACACTATTCTTGAGACAAATACTCATCTTTTTAATCTGACTTCGATATTCAAACAGGTCTAAGCCTGCTTTCTCATCAAAAACCAATTCATCTTGTCGGATTGCCGAAGGGCTTGTTTGTTGACGTGCCAAGAGAAGGAGATTTCCTATTATATAACTAATTATATATCTTCAAGGTATTCTGAGCCCACTGTGGTTGAAACCTTCTTAAGATCTTTATTCGTTTCCTATGTTCAAATATTATCTTTTCTTAGTTACGTGATTGTCCTTCTAGTTATCTAAGATTGTCCTAGCACTCTAATGACAACCCATTTCCTCATGATGTATAATATTAACATATTGCACACAAATACAATTGATCGCATATAATTCCTATGCATAAATTAGGGTGACATAGTGCTTGTTGGGATATTCGTACACCCGGGACTTCTCAGGTCGCTCAGTGCCCTACCTTTGGTCGCTCAGCAGACTAGGGTTTCTCAAGTCACTCAGTTGCCTGACCAGGGTCGCTCAGCTGCCCTTAGAACTCTCAGATCCCTCAACTGCCTGACTAGGATCGCTCAGCTGCCTAACGTGAAAATATTTGAACAACTTTACTCGTTTTCTTATTACACTCATGCATACTCATACTAACCTGTTTCCACCATAACTATCACATTCTCATTTTCTCTAAGCTCTCAAACCTAAACCCCAAAATGCTACCCTCTCTCCTAAACTCTCTTTTTCTTCTATCCTTTCACTACCATACACCATCAAAACTCCTCTACACCCTCCTCCCTTAACATCTTAGCCAAACTCATTCCCAAAGCTCACCACCATCAGAATCGAACTCCCTTTTTTGTTGTGGCCCCTAGAAATTATCATTTTTAGGTCAAAAACCTTATCTATGCCTAGTTATACTCATATTCTAACAATGTCACAGATAAACACCAGCAGTTTTCCAGGAAAACAACAACAAAATTAGAAACATATACATAACAATATTCATACATCTAGGCCACTCAAGTGGTGGTCATCAAAGGTTACCCACTTATAGAAAAGTTTTTGAAGTGATGGGTGGTGCTCTGAGTGAAAGTTCCTAGAAGCCTGGGTGTCTCCAAAGTTTTTGGTCACTTTTACTCAAGAGAAAACTTGAGAGAACAAGAGATGATGACTCAATTTTGAGGAGGAAAAATGCAAGAAAAAGTGGTGAGGAGAGCTTGGTTTGGAAAAGGAAACTAAGGGGAAAGCAGTAGTGAGGCAGTGTAGTGTGGCTCAGTTTCTCTGCTACATGAAAGCAACAAAAGAGTGTGTGAGATGAATGTGTTTAGGAGAAAGCAAATGCATGCACATGGAAGCAAATGGATGACTATTTATAGGGGAGTAAGGCCGTGTAGTCTTGGCCAAATTTTGGCCAAATATTTTAAAAGAAATAGAGATAAATATAGGATAAATATGCCATCATGAATAGTGACCTTGAATAGTAACATGGAAGAAGATAAGTATGACTTTGTTGACTTATGTAACTTTGTGGTCGAGAGTGTGTTTCAATTTTGGGCTTTGGTGTGTGGATTTGGTCGTGTTTGGTCGTTCACTTTTCGTGTACGGATATCCTAAAAATTTTCTAAACATACCATCTTAATCTAGTAATTATTCTAATGAGGAATTTAAATTAATCCAAGGTATTCGTAACTCAACTTTCTTAAAAGGGCGTTTAACGGATACCTTTGATGCGTAGTTAAATTTCGGCGACTAAAGATAATTGATCCAGATTTCACGAAATTTTGCGAGATCGTGAACTATTACCTTAACTGACATTTTTGGAAAACAAAATTGGTTATTTAAATTCCCAGTCTAAATAAATGGCTCATATATTTATTTATTACGCGAAATCTTTACTAAGGAAAAAGTGGGATGTTATAAAAGTCCCATTATGATTAGCATTAGCACATTTACTAATTTGATGAGAAGTCCAGAAACGTTTGCTGCAAAGATAACAATGAGCGCACCTATACCTACCTACTATTAGCCTTGTTAAATCAAACATCTAATCTAGAATAAACCCATAAGTTTTATGACTTTATCCCACTTTACAAAGCTAACTCAACACTTTAGTGAGACTTCTTCCTCCTCCGCAATCACTTGCAGTGGTAAATTGGTCTCACTCTTACAACGTTGTACGAAGCAATAATTCAAACAGGAAGCAAGGTAGGTGTCGCTCTTAGTGGTATGATATATTTCCTTACACTTTTTCCTTGTGGGTTTAGTGCAAATACGGCTCAATCTTGTTATTAAATTGTAGAAATCTTGGCCAAGACATGGAAGGGCATGCAACCATTGGACTGGATCAATCAGAGGTATAGCAACTAAGAATGTGACATTATGGTGCTTACCACCTACTTTCGGGTAAAGTGTAACTCAATACGTCCAGGTTAGGTTTACTCATTTTGTAAATATATTAATTTATGGTCTCATACAAGATGTCTATGGCGAGCTGACTTATTATTTTAGAGAATAACCAATTGATACAAGCCATGTTTGCATTATTTTGTTCAGTAGTGATGGCTTTCTAATCTTTAATTATATATCCCATTGTTAAACCAGTTGGATGACAAAGCTATCAGGATGAACATTCTTTTGAGGATAATTCTCGGCCCTGCTAACCAGGTATTAGCATTAGTTAAGGATTGTGCTTCATCAAGATAGAACACTCTTGGGAATCCTTACAATGATCTTCTTCTATGGATAGTTCTTTTTGTCATGGCAACCATAAATTTTTTGTAGACATATTTTCTATTTTCTTACCTCTATTGCTTTTTATGAGAGTTAGGGTAACAAACATTGTTGCCCATAAATGTTAGTTACCCTAACGTTCATAATAGCGTTGGACCAATCATTGCACCTATAAAAAAACTTGGACAAATCCCTTTGACTGTGGGAATAGGTTGGTGTGTGTTTTCCTCAATCACCATAGACCGAATACTCGTATTGTCCTAATCAAACATGATATATGCTACTTCTGCTTCCTTGCATAAACTTAAAAATTGGTCAACTTTGTTGAATTGCGCCCGTGAATTGTTAGGGAAGTATTTCCTAGTTGTTTAAGACTAATATTTAATGGCTCATGTTGCCAATATAGACTAGTTACCAAGACTATTCTTGCAAACAAAGTATTGGGTCTACATTGTTTTTCAATGAAACCAATTTTTATTTCTCATTGTTAGGTTTTTTTCCGAATTGGCAACACAAGTCTTTCTCAACCAACAAACCACGTTGTTACTTATCTTAGTATTGTTGATTCAATATTAAGACGTATTGGTACCTTTTTTTTGAATAAAACTGTCTATGTTATTGATCCAGGAAAATCAAACAACCTACCACCCAAACTCAACCCACTTTAGACAAATAGGACCAGGGAAATAATATAGTCCCACTCACTCCTATGTGGGCCAACTAGTTTAACAATGAAACCAATTTTTATTTTTTCTTATTGGGTTTTTTTTTCAATTGACAACACGAGCCTTTCTCAACCAATAGATCGCGTTATTACTTGTCTAGGTATTGTTGATTCTTTATTGAGACGAGTTGATATCTTTTTTGAATCAAAATTCATATGTTGTTAATTCAATACAATAAATAAACAGCCTACAAACCCAGGGGGTGTGGTTGAGCGGAAGGGGGCTCATCCTCCCTTAACCAAATGTTAGGGGTTTGATCCTTGGCTTTGGATATGGAGCAACTTTAATTTAAATCTCCAGGCCAACTGTCCCACATTTAAAGGTGCCTACAAGCCAGCGAAAGGATTAATCATCAAGACCGCACCAGGTGGACACCCTGGTTATGAACCGTAAAAAAAAAAAAAAAACCTATCACCCAAACTCAACCCACTCTAGCCAAACCAGGGAAATAATATAGTTTTACTCACTCCTATATGGGCCAACTAGTTTTTACATTAAAACCAATTTTTATTTCTCCTTGTTGGCTTTTTTTTCCAATTGGCAACATGACTTTTTCTAAACCAACAAAACACATTGTTACTTATCTAGGTATTATTGATTCATTATTGATACAAGTTGGTACATTTTTTGAATAAAAATCCAAATGTTTTTAATCCAGTCAAATGAATAAACAATCTGCCACCCAAACTCAATCCACTCTAGACAAATAAGCTCAGGGAAACAATATAGTCTCACTGATTCCAATGTGGGTCAACGAGTTATACATTGAAACCAATTTATATATATCTCCTTGTTAGGTTTTTGTTTTTCCAATTGGCAACATGGGCCTTTCCCAAACAACAAAACTCCTTCATTATTTTGATAGGTGGGTACCTTTCTTAAATAAAAATTCATATGTTGTTAATCCAGGATAATAAATAACAAATTGCTGCCCAACATTCTAGACAAACTCACTAGAGAAATAAATTTGTGGTCCAATTAGTTTTATATTTTTTCCCTCCTTCTTTGGATTTTTTTGCCAATTAACAGCACCCACCTTTCTCCACCTATGAAACGAGTTGTTACTTATTCGCACATCTCAGATTTATTATTTCGAAGCATTTGTACCCTGTTTGAAGACAATTCTGTTTGTTATTATTAAAACTTGATTTACAGGAAAAAATTCATGTCGAAAGAATGTGTTTAGAATATGAGAAATAAAATAGTTGATAACCATTGGTACATTATAAACAGAACATTTATACCTGTTTATTGAATTGTTGCTACCTTTTGGGTATTTTTCCTCTTTTTCCTCACAACTCACTTTAAATATAGAAATGACGGTTTCTTCCTCTCACCTCTTTGTGTTCTTCTTCTCATGTATCACCTCATTTCAAAACAGGTAAATGAAGAGGTTGATACATTAGTTCAAGGTGGTGTTAAATTGTTTCCAATGTGTAGGTACCTATGGTTAATTACTTTAGTGTTTATTATAGCAATTAATTCAAACACCAATCATCAATCAGTAGCATTTTTATTGGATACTGACACAATGTAACTATTGAATTAGAAAACACACCCTCTATATTCATTTAATGTAGTTTACCACAAGCCTTCACTTTATTCAATGTAATTGAATCATGCCCCTTCCGATTCTACTCAACAATTGCCTATTTAAGACATTGTATGATCTTTGCACAAGTCACTCAATGCTTATTCATTGAAATAAAAAACTCAGTTAAGATATTTGCATTCTTTTCTTTGCAAAAATCAGTTACTTCAACCATAAGAATGTCAACATAGGCAGGACGAGTTTGAAGGTAGTTGTACATAGAGCCCAACAACATTGTAATCCATATCTTCATCTTTATCATCATTTTTCCATATTACTATTTCCATTCCATAAATATGTTTTACAAGCTTTAACTACTATCCTATCCATCCTTTCTTATAGCAATTTGCCATTATTAGCGAGGAGTTTTGTTATATTTACGTCAATCAATTAGGTGATGATTAGATTATAATCGATTTTGTAGACAAGAGACATAAAGTTCAGTTTGATTGAATCGCCAACAGGCATGATGTCTTAACTAGAGGATGGGCAGAGTTCTTGTCATTCTTTTATCCCATGTAGTTGTCACCTTTGGTTTTGATTTTTCTTGGAAACTCAACATTTCATTGTACCCTAAATTAATGAAACCACCTACATCCATCAGAGTTTGATCCTACAATGTATGAAAACCTACTAGATGGAGAAATGACAGAAGCACAAGAATTGGTATGAGCGACTTTTCAATTTTTCTTAAATTATTACCTAGTGCATGAAACACTAGTCATTGTTTGTGTTATTTATACAAATTTTGTGCGTTGTGTAACACCTTAGCTAGATGTTTACGGTTAAGTCGTAAACAATACTCATTAGTTTGTCACTTCTTGGCTGAGTTACTTTTAGACTTACTTTTAAAATACAGTTGATACAAAAATATAGACCAATTTAAACTTTTTTTCTTTGTTTACAAATCTTGGTTTTGAAAACATGAGTTATACTTGTGTCACGACAAATCATACAAACAAGGAAACTCGAACACTTGAGAGAACTTTTCAAAGACTTAAATACGATACAGTTGTTGTTATCCATAAATACACACCAAATGGTCCAAAGTTAACCCATATCACAACTGACTATATAAATAAGTATATACCGCAAGTACAGCTACGCATAGGGCCCGTAGTGTAGCCCTACAGTTCCCATGTGGCAAAAGGAAAATAACACATGTGCAGGCCTGAATCTGATGGGCCGTTTGCTTGTCACGATAGTTGTTTGCCTAGCATAAGATGATGATCCATGTTCCTTCTGTGATTGAAGGTTGACCTTGTTGTATCTGCTCAACGACTTCACATCATTTCTTTGTTATCCTGGACCATAAATAAATGGGGGTGAGAACTTGCGTCCTCAGTGGGAATCCTATTGGGAATAACCTTTTCTTTATATTTACTTATGGTTCATGCCACTCAGGAGATCTCTAGGTGATAAAATAATTGAAAACTAAAGGCCCTATTTCATTTTTAAATCTGTACTAGTCTTGAGCAGCTTTATCTAATTAACTAAGTGATAGGGGAATTCTAATCTTTCATTACCTATATGGTCTTCGTGCTTTCTAAACCTATTCGTTTGAGTATCGCGACATTGGATCGCGTCCTCTGGTAACCTTATAGCGTAATCCGCATGCTATATCTACATACATATACATATATACATATATTTATTATACACACATAACACATAACACATAACACATATATCATATATGAAGGGAATCCGGGAGTTCTCTTATGCGCCCTGTCAGGTATTTCCATTGGGGTAGCATCCTTCTTATCCTCCTTCCCATGTACCCAGTGGGACCATCATCCCCTTACTGTGTACAAGCTACTCCATATTCGTATTCGTATTTAAGGCAGAGCTCGTGTCGGATGTGGTAGCTAGTCACAGACGCATTTAGCGTAAACATATTTAAAATGTAACCATCCATGAATGCAAGGTGGTGAGGGGCTTTCAAAGAAGCCGAGGGGAGGACTCCGTATTCATTCTTGGCCTAATTCTCATATTTCATAGTGACATATTCTACTTTTGTAGCAATTTTGCATTCTTTGCCTAAACTCTCTTGTTCTTTCTTTATATCTTTCCTTTTCTCTCATATCATTCTCTCATCATATCATTCTTCTACCATCCTATCCTTTCCTTTTCCTCATATCACTCTCTTTGAGACATTTACTTTCTATCAGTAGCATATTAAAACATATTCTAGCTTTTCACAACAGATTTAAGCTTGCTTCCTTGATATTAACTAATCCATCTTTCAAGATTGGTGAGGGGCGTGTCCGTAGACATGCCAAGCGAAAGGAATTCCCTATTATATAACTATGTACATATCTTCCTGGTATACCGAACCCTTTGTGGTCGGAACCATCTTAAGATCTTGTTTATTCCCTATATTCAGTTACTATCTTTTTATAGTTACCTGATTGATCTTCTAGTTATCTAAGGTTGCCCTAAAGCTCTAATGGCAACCCATTCCTCATGATGCATAAATATATATACATATATATGTGTGTATGTGTGTGTGTATCTATATCACATTCACATTCACATAATCATAATCATAAAACTTGTAACTAAAGTGCGCTTGGTGTTTTCAGGGTATCTATACTCTCAAAGACTCGGACCTCTCTCTTATCTTAAATTTCTTCTTTCCTTATGTACTCTCGATACCCCAACTTCCTTCAAGTTCTTTTAGATTCCCTTTTTCACCTTAATACCTCAAACTTACAACCCTAAACCTAATTGCTCCTGATTATCGATTTTCTAGCTTTACTTAACATAATTCCACTCTAAAGTTTCTCAGACTCTCATATGTCCTCAAAATCCTAGTTTATTATTCCTTTCTATGTGAAACCTAAATTGCATTATATATGCAATCACTCTCAGACTCAATTCTCTCATGCTTAAACTTCACTCAAAACTCCTTAAACCTACACCTATGTTTTAAAACCCTAATTTGTACTATGTGTACATACACTCTCAAAACTCATTTCTTTAACCTATCTACTAATCCAAATCCTCTAAAACTCAAGTACATGAATCAAAACCCTAAACCTAACACTTCTAAAGCCTAACACCGAATTGTGACTAACATGTCTAGCTACTCTAAAATCTTGTTTCCTTGTCTTGAAATCTCACTTAATTTTCCTTAATTCTTTCATGCAAAGGTCAAAGCCTTAATCTCACTTTACTAAGGTCAAAGCCTTAATCTCACTTTACTTAGATCATCATAACCGAATTCATATCATATGTTCATGTACTCTCAAAACTTATTTTCACATCTTAAGATCTTGTCCAATTTTTTTAGACTCACATACATTATATTCAAAACCCTGATTTCCCCTGAGTTCAAGCCCTTGTACTCGAATTTATTATATGTACTCATTCACTCTCAAACCTCTTTTTCTTAACTTAAAATCTTTCTTATTCTTAAAGCTCACATGCACGAGACAAAACCTAAGTTCGTTAAATTTTCTCCTAACAATCAAATTTACCCCTAGTGCTCAAACAACCTCAACACTTAGTTTTCTTAGTAAAAAGTTCACCAATTCCTCTCAAACTCTCTTGTCTTAAACATCCTTGAAAACACAATGGCACAATTTAGTTTCTCATGAGAACAAACACCTAATCCAAACATGCACACGGAAGGTTTGTAAGTTTCTTAACACCGCCTTCTAACATGCAAATCTCTTGCGACCAAAAAACTTCTAGTTTAGAATGCTTTTGATTTTCCTTCGTTCTTCTTGGCTTGGTTTTCATATCCTTATCTTAAATCTCCTAATTTTCAAATTTCCAATTTTACCCTTGTTACCCAAAATATCGTTTTTACCCGAAATTCCCGATTTTCTTTAGAATTTTAGTTATCAAAAACCCAAAGGGCCCAAGACTTCAACCCAAGGTTTTTGATAGCTCCCGTTTCTCCCTTTTTCGCCTGAAAACGTCGTTTTACTAAATTTACTATAAAAATTCGTCGAGGGCTCCAAAATTTTTGACACTTAACACTCCCACTCAATTTTTCGTGTATATTTCAAAAATGAGGTTAGTTTTTCAATTTGAAAATCTCAGCTTATAATTCAGACCTAAAACAGAATCATTTCTCATAATTTCTCAAAATTTCTCTAACAATCCTAGCTAGAATTCTTGTATGAATTTTCCTCAATTAATTTTTCTCAACCAAGACCAAATCAAAGCATTCAAGCACCGCCTTCCAACGTGCAAATAATTCAGATTTTTCAACAACAAAAAATAGAGAAAAAGATTGGAAAACTTAGCCTTCCTCTTGAAGGCGAAATCCCATCATCTGAGGGGCCAGGAAACCGACCTAAAGCTAACGAATTCTCTTGCTCTTCCCTTTCCACTAAGACCCATTTTTCCTTGAGAGAATCTAGATCAAGAACCCAGAGATTGATGATGAAAAAGTGGAGGATGGAGCTGTCCATCTCCATGAAGCCGATGATGCATGCATGGCAGTTTTGGCCTTTATGGTGGCCTTGAACGACGACGCTTGCAGTTTGTGTTGCCTTGATGATGAAAATCATGGTGATAGAAGGATGATTATGATGAGGATAATGAGGATTAGCTAGTGATGATGAGATGATGATGGAATTGGAGATGATGATGATGCCGTGAGGATGATGATGATCATCACGGTTTTGCAGTGAACTCATGGTGATGGTTGTGGCTTCTTAGAGGTGGAGGGGAAAGCTTTGTTCTTCCATGGAGGAAGCTGGAGAGCTTCTGATAAAGAGAGCAACACAAGAGCTTTTTGGAGAAGAATAGAGAAGTAATGAGCAAGAATGGTTTTCTTTGTTTGATTTTGGTTTCTTTATAAAATAAATCTTCAATTTCAACACATGTGAGTGAATGGACATGTTTGCCCGCATGGATTGTTGAGTAAGTTGTAGCTGCCACGTGGGGAGGGCCACTGGCATGTGGTGGCAAAGTGTGGCGGCGACGTGTCGCCACACAGGAGATCCGAGCGCGATATGGGTCGTTTCGAGACCTAAAAAGAGGTGTTTTGATCCTGAAAAATTAAAATAAATTTTAAGTGAGTAAAATTATTTATTTTAATTCAACAAAAGGATTTAAAAAATCATATTTGGTCTTAAGAAGTCCTCATATAACAAAAAGGAACGATCTAAGGGCTTTAAAGACCGGGCGTAACACTACGACGGTTACCCGCGTGAGAAAAGAACATAAATTTTTATGAGATGATTCTAAGGTGAAATAATGGTGTTTTAGGACCTTATAATGACATCTGAATCTACTACAAGACATATCTTGGTGATACAAGCACGAATATGAGGTTACCGAGGCCATCAGTTGGCCGATGGGGCTCACCGGGGCTTATCAGCCAACTAGCCACTGGGGAAATGTTTTCAGCCCTTTTTAAACATCCAGTTGACCCCATAGAAGTTCCTCTCAATATATAATTTGGATAATGTGAGAGGTGTTGAAGGAAATTCCCTAAGTGTATCTCGGTTCACCGGCTTCTACTCTAAAAATAGGGAAAACCAAGACGTAGGTTTTTAGATGCGTGTGTATCACATGATAAAAAGGAAACCAGTGGCCTAAGATTTTATTTAATTTGAGTATTAGGGTGTGTATTGGGTTTTCTTTTTAAATCTCTTGCTTTTGAAAGAAGTTGGGTTTTTCCACTGTGTGGTGAAGAAGTGATAGACACACGTCACACACGTGGTTCATTAGGCGATTAGTCAAGGAAAAGAAGAGTTATCTTGAGGATTTTCTTTTAAAAGAAAGGAAATGACAATAGTAGCGAGAAGGATAAGAGAGTGAGGGATGGATGGTGAATACGTTAATGGAGTTATGAACGCATCGGTGAAGGAAATACAAGATTTCCATTCGAGAGTTTGGCTTGCGGTTGTCATAAGGGAGAGTTCTTGATTAAGTTCGGTGGTACTTAAAGAATTTGTTTCTCTAAGGATCTTCATACTATTTAAACATGAAATGATGAATAAGAAATGAACGAGATGGTAGTAACACATGGCCGAAAGGCCAAGTGCCAAAGAAAGAGCACCTTGAGATAGTGCTCAGAATAGCGGGCAAAAAGTGGGGTGCTACACGTTGCGTAGGAACTGCAAGGTAGATTAGCAAAATTTCTTGAAAGGCACTCTAGTCAATCTCTCTAGTTACGTGGACCTAACAATATTGCAATTTAGTGCAACATTTTTAGAAACAATGAAATAGGAGGTAGACCTAGAATCTAGTGGAGATTATTCATCAACGATAATAACCTTAAGAATGGCAATGTAGTGCATTTTTTCCTCCTAAACCCAAAATTCATATTCATTGACGTGGGTGTTGAGAGAGCCCCCAATATGTAGTTGTCATAGTTTGAGGCAGCAAATTTTTGTAGTTTGTTTGTAATATACTTTTATTGATTAAGAAAATGAGACTTTTATTTATTTATTGTTATAGTTATGGTTATGGTTACAATTACAATTACAGGTTGTCAATGTGCATAATTTTGTTTTTGTTTTTGTTTATGACATCAATTGTGTGTGTGTATGGCCACCAAGTCAGTCTTAAGATTTCAACTATTGAAAAAAAAACCAATTTTGTCTAAGATGTCAAGCACGATTTATTATTGTTTAAAGATTATACATTAGAACAAGAAAATCAAATCTTCAATCTTATTTATTCTTGACTTGAAATGGTACAAACACTCAACATCACAAAATGGTATAAACATTTCCTATTAAGATTTGCTAAAAATATAACAATCATATTAGTCAAACTTTCTCCATACCAAGTTTATCCTTACTGGAGACCGATTGTGTCGGGAGGGACTTAATGGAAGAATTAATTAATGGATAGAGAGAACTGTTTTATTAGGCTTATTTTCTTGTAAAATTAAGATCATTTAGTTATTGTCTTCATTCCTATGCATTTCTCTAGCCTAAAAGAACTACTATTTAATTTAATAAGATCATTCAAATCTTATTTATTCTCAGTTTCAAATGGTACAAATACATCGTGACGAAATGTACTAAGTATGAATAAACACTACTAACATTTGCTAAAAAAATAGCAACACAACCAAACCCATGTTCAACTTTCTCCATATATAACAAACTATTCCTTTATCTTATTTGCGTTCTCCATCAAATCACACACTTTCTCTATTAAGTCATACCTCCTTTGCTCTCATTTTGGCCTACTGTCTGCATGGAAGTAGCACATGGGTACCAACCTTTGAAATAAAAGGGCCAACTTAGTAAACAAATGTACCAACTTGTTTAGGTACCAATCTTTTAGATATCAAAGGTGTACACCATGACTACATCAGAGTACATGAAACAAGTAAAAAGATAATAATATTCTTTCCAAAACTCTTGCACAAAAGCTATCAATTGTTGTTAAAATGGTACCAAACTTTGCTAGCATTGTATCAACCTTGTGAGAATAATGGTTCCAAAAGCTATTACTTTTCAGTTTTTCATACTTAGGGTTCTACCCTTGTGAGATTAATGGTTCTAACATTGACAAAAAATAAGGTACAAACCCTTTATAAAAAGTACCAACATTTTACTGCCTACAGCCTAGTTACCCCTCACGCCCGTCACTGCTTATCATCTCTACCCCTAGCTACCCCTAAGCCCTTTACTATTTATCATCTCTACTCCTGTCTACCCCCATACAGTTGATTAACCTCATAGTTTTACCCAGATTGTTACGGCATTATCTTTAATACAATGTCAAATACCATTGTTAGTGTGAACCCAACCACAACAAATCCTATCTCTTTTACATTGAAGAAATAAAATTATTAAGTCAAAACTGAGAAACAGTGACTGAAAATGGCAAAGCCACAAACGTCTTTTTCAATGGAACAACTATAATAATATGTATTCAGTGGACTAACATACTAACTACACTTGCCAACGCAGATCTTGGCCACTCATTTTATGCCTCCCAAATCTAATGATACAGTGCCTTTCACCTGTTTTTGTGCATTAAAGCCCTTGCCTTACTGTTACTCATAAACTTCTATTAAAATAAATGAGGGCAATAAGCAATATAATGTAGGAATGCTTATTTAGGTCTTTGAAAGTGTAAGTCTAAGTCTTCAAAATCTGATTTTTTTAACCCTTGAAATTATAAGTTGTAAGTCAAATTAATCATTCAATTCATTATCATTATTGTATTGTCATGTTTTCACTAATTTATAGCAACACTAAATGTTAAAAATATGGTTGTAACGATACTTGAAGCTACAAATCTGAGTTATTATTATAGCTTCATTTACCACCATAACTGCTCTAGCAACCTCATTTGTAGTTTCAAGTGTAGCTACAACTCATTTGCAGTTTCAATTATTGTTACTATCTCTTTTAATGTGATAATTAACAAAAATGTGGCAATACACTAATGATAATCAATCGATGGACTAATTTGACCTA
This sequence comes from Nissolia schottii, assembly GCA_003254905.1. Classification (NCBI taxonomy): domain Eukaryota; kingdom Viridiplantae; phylum Streptophyta; class Magnoliopsida; order Fabales; family Fabaceae; genus Nissolia; species Nissolia schottii. Next base: position 51,078 of record QANU01055992.1, on the reverse strand, counting down.
CAACTTAAAAGTTTAGAGATTAAAAAGCCAAATTTTAAATTTTAATAATTGAAGTAACTTAAACTTACATTTTCAGGGAACAAAATGAGTATTATTCCGTGGGGTTAATTATGTTTTTGGTCCTTGCAAAATTTGAAAGTTTGATTTTAGTCCCTATGTAAAAGTTTTAGTCCCTGCAAAATTGAAAAATTAGGTTTTAGTCCTTGGGGTTGGGTGAGAGTTGACTGTGCTGACGTGGCGCTGATGCGGCGCGCCACGTGGGATGCCACGTGGCATAATCCAAACACCCAACCCAGACCCATGACCCGAACCCCAAAAATGACCCGACCCGTTTTCAATTAAAAAAAAAACCTGTTCTGCCCCACCCTCCACAGCCCCCGATTACCCACCTCCTCCTCACTTCTCTCGAGCCCCCACCCACCTACCCCATCCCCTCCGCCGGCGCTGCCCACCACTGCCGGTCCAACAATAGCTCCACCCGTCGATTGATGAAATCCGAAACCCAAATGAATGGACCTGAAAGAACCCACCCGCAGAACCTCCTCCCTTGCATCCTCGCCACCCCGACGGGCTCTCCAGGTTCTCGGTTCCTGATCCTGGCAATCGCATCTGCGAC
>QANU01055992.1:29602-49478 GCA_003254905.1 Nissolia schottii | reverse complement strand
CTCTCTCTCTCTCTCTCTCTCTCTCTCTCTCTCTCTCTCCTCTCAATGGCTTTCTCAGACTCTTCTCGCCGCAACTCTCTCATCCCAACCTTCCTCTACACTTCCTCCGCCTCCTCCAAAACCCTACCCTTCCAGAAGATTCTCAGCTCCGCCGCCCCCATCGCCGCGCCGTCGTCCGCCGCCATGGACGGTGGATCCCGCGGGAACGGGTTCATGATTCCTTCTCCCAGTGAGCCTGGGAAGATCGAGATGTACTCGCCGGCCTTCTACGCCGCCTGCACCGCTGGCGGGATCCTCAGCTGTGGGCTCACTCACATGGCAGTCACTCCTCTTGACCTCGTCAAGTGTAATATGCAGGTGAAGTCTCTTGTTTTTCTCCTCGATCTAGCTTTCTCTTTCAGATTTGACTGCGTGTTGTCTCCGTTGTGCTGTGTTTGTTAGCATTTCGCTTCGTGATGGTCTAGATCTGCGATTTATTTTGAAGTATCTTTGAGCGTGTTATATTGGTATGCTCGTGTCTTGGTTTACCAGATCTGCGGAGTTTACTATTTGTGTTTAGTCGAAGGATCGTTTGCCTGCTATTATGTGATATTTTGTAGTATGATTTTGGTTTTGCTCTCTAAAATTTTGCGGTTTTTATCCATCAAGTCGGTTATCTAAATGTTGATTCTTCAATGAGTAGTCACGATGTGTGCTTGTTGGTATTGGAAATATCAAATATGTTTCAACTAGTTAATTTTGAATTGATTGTTGATATCAGATTGACCCTGCCAAGTACAAGAGTATCTCGTCTGGGTTTGGGGTTTTGCTCAAGGAGCAGGGAGTCAAGGGCTTTTTCAGGGGATGGGTGCCGACCTTGCTCGGTTACAGTGCTCAGGGTGCTTGCAAATTTGGATTCTACGAGTTCTTTAAGAAGTACTATTCTGATCTTGCTGGTCCAGAGTATGCAACCAAGTACAAGACCTTGATCTACCTTGCTGGTTCTGCATCTGCAGAGGTTATTGCAGATGTTGCACTTTGCCCCTTTGAGGCCGTGAAGGTCCGTGTTCAAACTCAGCCTGGTTTTGCTAGGGGTCTGTCTGATGGGCTCCCCAAGTTCGTTAAATCTGAAGGAACCATGGGGTATGTTTGTTACCACTGCTGTTAACTCTTTCACTGTTGTTTTGCGCTTGTGGTTTGGTGAATGTTTGGAATTAAGAAGTGCATCTAATGAAATTTCTTTTGATTTCAGATTGTACAAGGGAATAGTGCCTCTGTGGGGAAGACAAATTCCATGTAAGTTTTCCATCTTAAACTTTGTAATTTGCACTATGCTTTTAAAATGATTTCTTGCGTTGACTCTTTGCAAGTTGTTTAGTATCTCGTGTTGCCAGAGGACGTCTTTTAGTTTGCACTTATTGAGTGTCACAGTACTTACCATTTCCTTCTTGTTGAGGCGTGTATCACCATGCTGTTACACTTCAAGTCACGTTTTGACAGTTTAATGCTCTTGTTTGTTAATTTTCTCTATTGTTGAATCCCTGTAAATTTGTTTTTGTAATAGTCAAGGTATTAATATAGAATTATTCATCACCCCCCCACCCCCCAAAACAACCCCACCAAAAATAACCCTTGACCACTTTTAAATGAGCATGAGTTAAGGAAACGATTTAAAAAAGCCTCATGTTAGAGATAGTAAGGTGTTTCCACAAAAGTACTCAAACTACTTAATCCCGTTCCATAATTTTCATACTCTTTCCCTTTCCACTTTCTCTTTCCTCCACTACTCTCTCAATTAGTTCATGCAATAGAGGTATCACTGGAAATTATTTTTCTAAATAGGCAATTATTTATGTTCAAGTTAAATTTCAAAAGTGAGCAATTATTTGAGAAGAGAAAGAGTAGAATTTAAAGTTTTTGGAAGAGTAAAGCAAATTTTAAGAGGTTATTATGAGTATAGGTTGTTTCCTTTTTTTCTGTTGTCTTTTTACAAATATTTTTTCAGATGATCTTTTTGTGCTCATCTTTTATGAATTCTTTTGTAAACTCTGGATTGGTTGTTAGTTATTTTTGGTGAGACTTAGTTGTCATCTATTTCATCCATTTAAGCCTCTCCACTTTCGAGGGTAAGGCTGCGTACACCTTCCCTCCCCCCAGACCCCACCAGGTGGGAGCGTCATGCATTGGGCCATCCTTTTTTTTTCCGTCGTCATCTATTTCATGCCCCACTTGATAATAAGACGTGAGTAGATACTAGATAGTAAGTAATATTCTTTCTTGCAGACACAATGATGAAGTTTGCTTCTTTTGAGACCATTGTTGAGATGATCTATAAGCATGCCATCCCCAGACCGAAGAATGAGTGCAGCAAAAGTCTGCAACTTGGTGTGAGTTTTGCTGGTGGATATGTAGCTGGTGTATTTTGCGCTATTGTGTCTCATCCTGCTGATAACCTTGTCTCTTTTCTGAACAACGCCAAAGGAGCAACAGTTGGTGATGTGAGTGTCATACTCTATATTTGGTGAAAAAGGCGTTGTATTTGGTTTTGTCTGATTTTGACAACTTGGTGTTATCTACTGTATAATGCAGGCTGTGAAGAAGATGGGTTTGGTGGGTCTCTTTACCCGAGGTCTCCCTCTCCGTATTGTCATGATTGGAACCCTTACCGGGGCTCAATGGGGAATTTATGATGCATTCAAAGTCTTCGTGGGACTGTAAGTTTATGCAATTTCTATTCTTAGATATTGTTTCGTTTATATCAGGCTCTTCCATTAAGACGTTTTTAATGAAATTTTTGTTCCCTTCTTAGGCCAACCACTGGTGGTCCTGCTCCAGCTGCTGTTCCTGCTCCTGCTCCTGCTGAGCTTGCCAAGGCATAGAATGGCCAATGGTGACACAATAGTTTTTTGTACGGAACTTAGAATGCCAGAGACTACGGACCATAAATAAACAGAGGACTGCTGAAGTTGCTTGAGTGGAACTCAAGTTTAGTTGGATGATATTCTTTTGAAGTTCAGACATTGTTTCCATTTTTCTTAGTATTTTAAATTTTTGGGAGGATGGTTTTGCTCGCATCCTGTGAGTCTGTTACTGAAAACTTTGTAGCTAGGAATGATATAATTTTGCATGTTAGGATCAAGACATGCATCTTTCAAACCGGAATACACATCTGTTTTCTTGTCTATGCAAAAGCATGGACGCACATTGAGATAATTTTTACTTTCAGTTTTCTTGATTATTTCTGGTCTGATCTAAAATTATTTTCCAAGTTGAATCATGTTTTTTGTATTGCCGTCATCTGCTGGATTTTGATGTCTGTTACCACGCCAGATTTTCATTAACTGCCAGCTATTACATGTGCATCCTATCCTATGATTGACAAGTTCTGGGGGCAAATTTAAATGAAAGTCTTTATATCCATTCTATTCATCTCTCTAATCATACAATGTACAATGTACAATGATGCGTGGGCATCTTTCTTAAATAAAGTAATTTAAAAATTAAACGTGTTTACTTATTTCAAGAAAAATTTGAACTCGTCAAGTTTTGATTGGAGAAAAAAATGAAATAGATATAAAAAAAACTTGATTTAAATTGTCTTTTTATATATATATTTGTGTAAAATTGAGGAAATATTTTATATTATATTTTAAAAAACAAATTCTATCATAACAGAATAACTTTATTATGTAAAATATACTCTTTTTGTGCAAAATTAATTATTGTTTTGTTTATAAATCAAATAATTTAAATAGATGGGAGTATAAATGAAAGTACAAAAATTTTATAACTAATGAATCATTAGATGTTTTTTTGTTAAAAAAAAAACTAGTAAAAGAAATGTTTTTACTTTTGGTTGAGTTGGACAATTCAAAGTATGGTCCAAATCGAGCGTGAAACATTTAGTAGATCAAAATTAGTTAGTCAAACACGACTAAAACTTTGGGCTACATCGAATTATCAGAGACTGGGTCATTGACACTCAGTCAAGAAGCCCTTATAACGGAATAACATATTTTCCTTTTACGGTAGAGGAACCCCCACCCTGTAATATTTAAATGTGAAAGTATACAACGTTCAAGACCAAGAGGAATACAATAATGTCAACTTTTTTCAGCTGAACGTCATTACGTTCAGAAGCATCACACAAAAGGAAATGCATGGCATATTTCAACTAGGCCCTCTAGGGTAGGAAAAGTAGTCCGTCCATTTGACAAGTTGCCGAGCAACCTTGTTTGCTTTATGAGGAATAAACATAGAGCCAATAGAAGAAAGTGACTGCTCCATGCACAATATCTTGTAAAACCAAATGTGTAGGTCAATTTAATGCTGTTGAAGATCCACCCATCCACTATCACCACCACCACGCTTCTGGCAATCAACCCTAAATACAGCATTAGAGAAAATAATTCTAACAGTACATCATAAGCTCTCCTTGATCCCATAAGCATCATTATAGCTCCAACTGCCACAATTTGGAGACTGGAACACATGCGTTACAACTTACCCTCTACCTGCGGATTGAACTATAATATGAAAATGTACAAACAATATATATAGTTAGGATAAATTTGAACATGTTTTCAACGAACATTTTCAGCCAATAATCATTGATCCGTACCTTGCTCATAATGGGTGACATTACAATAATCAATATTTAAACATGTTCTTAATGGTCCTATCCCAAGCTGCACAGCCCAATTCCAACGAGATGGGATTAAGAGGGTAAGGTCTGGATTTAGGCCAACCCTGGCAAGCCCAATGCTAAATGGACCAGTCCAAGTTGGACTTAGAACCTACCCTATACTTTTGTTGAGGATGGGTTCACTAGGACAAGCCCATAAGATATTTTCCCTTAGGCAAAAATGCTTATCTAGGACTAACTCTGGTGTACCCCTTAGTACCTTCAATCTGCAAATTGAATTCTTTAAAAGTTGTGTCACATCCACCCAACTAATGACAGCTTACTACGAAAATTCATACCTCAAGAAAAATTACATGTAAATTGGGTTGCAAGGCCAGAGATTCCATTTACACTTTTGGCTAAGTTATAATGTCAATGTAACATATGAAGAGTCACTTTCAACATTAATTTTTTATTTTCTGAAAATAAATGTTGTCCATAAAATGACTTGAGGGGACCAAGAAGAATAACAATGACTCCTAGAAAATACAAAACACTAAGAACACACGTGAAAAGAGAGCGCTAATGAAGAAAAAACAGAGAAGGGTATGTTTCAATCTGTCTCATCATGTCTATCGTGATACTTTATCTACTCTTATTTAGGCCACTATAGTTGGAGTTCCCATTTCTCTTCGTGTCTCCAAAGCTTACAAAATTGATTACTATTTGCGAGTAATTTGTATAGGGAATAGAGTTACCTGAACATCGAGTAGAGGGTGAGGAAGGTGCCTTGACAGAAGCTTCAAGTGGCTTCCTCGCTTAAAGAGACTGAGGCGGCAGGGTGTACCTGCAAAGGCACTCTGACACTCAAGTAAGCACATGTACTAGGTGAGTTCTCTAGACAGGGAATGAGTGATACTTGGTGACCAGAGGTCATGTGCTTTTATAGATAAGCTACAATGTTTAGATAGAGATAGAGCGAGGGGAATTCGCATAACAACTTCTCTGACTTATCTTTCCTTGCTTATCTAGGAGTTGGTTGCGGATTGGGAAGGGAAAGTCGTTGCTTCCTCTTTTAGCTTTGTTGGGCTAAACCGGACTCGTAGTCTTGGGACTATGACATTCTCCTCCTATGGGTGTCGTGAAGCTCTTTCTCTTTGGGCCGGTGAGAATGTGTGAAGAGAGCTTCCTCTACTCCTTAGTGGGCTGAGGCCTCTATGAACCCTTTAGGCAATGTGAGTTTCTCCCGCTCCTTAGAGGGTATGCGCACTTTAGGGAATGTGAGCTTCTTTCCCTCATTTGGGGGTTAGAGCTCTCTAAATCCCTAGTCTTTAGCTTGTAACATTTCCCCCAACACAAGCTCATTATATTACTGACGAGTGTCGTGCTTTTATCTTTCAGACTTTTGTAGCTTGCTTTTGTGTAACGACCCAAAAATCGTTACCAACACGCAAGGAACTAGTTTACGGAAGCATGCTAGGAATGCTATTAAACAAAAAACATGCACTTTAACTTTAATAAAAAATAAATAAAACTTTCCTTTTTTGAATAAACATAAACTCTTTTACAATGAACATAAATATACATGATAAAAATACGCAACTGGTCCGATGATCTTGCCTGTAAACAATTGGGGCACTCTAGAAATGACTCGATTACAAAATAAAATAAAACTAGCATGTCCTATAGGTAGCTTCACCTTAAGGCGAATTGCTGACTCTTGAATTCTGATATCGTTGCACTGACCCTAAAAGCTTTTAAGAACATAAGCAAGTAGGAATTTTTTAGATAGACGTTTTGAGCATTACAATCTGTTCCTGAAATGTCTGGGCTTTACAGTCTTGCCTTAATCTACATGACATGATACATGATATTGGGCATCACAGGTTTCCATGTTCGGGCTATACGGTCTTGCCCTAACTCTACATGAATCATATTTTACTTTACGATCGTACAAGGTATACCAAGATCAACGTAGGTTGTTGCTGACTTACAGTTCTATCCTAGATATACTCCTATGAAAATAGTTTAAATACATAACATAACATGATTATCATAGCATAATCTTTTAACTGATACTGATAGCATAACATGACTTAATATTATTAAATGTTTTATCTTGGAAAAAATATAGGTAGACTAAGATCCCATGCTTAGGGAGGTTCCCAAGTAAGAGAGGTGCGTCACAATGGACAACTTAAATACTAAGTCTTGTCCTAGCTAGAACCTTTCTTTAACATAAATCTTCTCCCACCAGAATCTTTCCTTAACCATAATCTTTTGTTAAAGGTTTCTACTAAGACTAACAAAACAATTCTAAATGTGTGAATATTTATATCACTTAATACTAATCATACACACATAAAATGACGTATTTAATGCAATAAAACATGTGGTTTCTTGTGGTTCTAAATTAGTTTTATGACTTTCTAAAATAGTTTCGTAAATATTTCATAAATAGCTACTTTCATAAATAAAGAAGGTTTCTAAGATAAATCATTATTTCTTAAATAAGGAAATTTCTAAATAATAATAATAATAATAACTAATTACATAATTACTTAAAATAAAATATTAAGTTCCACCTCCTAGGATTTTATAAAACATGAATAAATAAAATAATTCTAAATAAATAAATAAATAAATACCTTTTAAAAATAAATACATGATCTAAATAGACCGTGAAGAAAGTCACTCACCCGAAATGATTGAATACTAAGGAGCACTAAGTTGGGAGTTCCTAACACCCTACGTGGAGGCACTGCTTCCCCAAGAACGGAAAATGAGAGGGAGAAAAGAAATAAAAAAAGTCTTACAAAAGTGAGACCTTTCAAGCTCTTGAGTGAATTAGCAAGTCTAAACACTCACCAGAAGCTTCTATATATAGGGGGAGAAGGAGACCCCCTTCTATAATGCATCCGATGTGTGACTCTAAACAGCAAGCTACTGCAGCGCTCCCTGCGCACTGTAGTGCTGTCTCTACTTTGTTTCACTGCAACGCACCAAAGTTTCCTTCTTTTTTTTCTAGGGGTCCTTCAAATTTTGTCGCTTCACGAGTATTTTCAGTACCCCTATTTGTAATTTTCTGTTGGACCTTGTTGCCCCCACTATATTTTCTTTGACTTTTTCTTTTGAGAGCCTTCTGGCTTCCCCCATTTTTTCTCCTTTTAAACATATTTAAACTTTTCACTCTCCCCCCTTTTCACTTTCCCCCCATTTTTACCTTTTTTTAAAATATTTCAAAATTTTCCCTTTCTCCCTTTTTTACACTCCCCCTTTTCACCTTCCCTTCTTTCATAGAATAGAGAGCCACCGGAGACCGCCACTGCTCTGCCATTCAGTTGCCGTTGCCGCTGTCCTCCCCTGCCACCCATTGCCACCACATTTTCCCCCTTCCCTTCTTCCTAGTGAGTCATCTCTCGCCTTCTTCGTTTTTATGTTTCTCTTCCATACTCTATGCATGTTGATTTTGGTTGTGACAAATGGTGTCCCCTTCATCTTTTAACAATCACTCAAAGCAAAAATTGATCTTTGAATTTGTTATTACTCTAAAAAACTCCATTATTAATCTCAAAGTTATATTTTTCTTTGAGTTTGTTAATGGATGATTGTCATTGTTGCATATGTTTGGTGAGGACTCCAATATGTGTATGTTCGCCATGGATGATTGATAGGAATAAACTTTGCTTTATTTTTCTCCATTTTTGGGTTATGTAAAGCTTTTGGGAAGATGACAAAAAAATGTGTTAGGAAGAGAGATGAATTTGATAGAGATTGGGGGATTTTGGAGGTGGTGTGAGTGTTGGTCGGCGGATCGTTGAGGGCGGGGTGGGGGTGAGGAGAGGGGGCGGTCATATGACTGGCCCTAGGCTTCTCAATATTTTTTTTTGGCCGGTCATACAATTGGCCTTGACTTTTTTTTTTGTAGAAAGGTCACCACATAGGCTCTTTGTTTGTTTAACAAACTTCTCTAAATTTTTTTCTAACTTAGATTGTGGTGATTCTTTGTAGGTATGGTGAGGCAAATCGAGTCCCTCGTTGGAGGATTATCGCCCCTTCAAGCCTTGTGATAAGGAGGCGTATCGATGGGCCTCCCCTGAGCTACTCGACCTTCCTTCTTGCCTGACGTCTAAGGAATTGAAAGAGAAAGGAAGTCTCCACAAGTTGTCGGTTGGTGCTCTCTTCGACGACAAGTATGAGCTTCAAATACCTTCCAATATGGATAGATCTTATTTCTCTCACAAAGACGAAGATTGGGAATTTTTCTACATGTACTTAGCCACCTTCATGAGTGTTGGCTTTTAGGCTCCCCTTCACTCCTTTCCAGAAGCTTATTCTTCAGTACTACCATGTTTCCCATATCTAGATTAATCCTAATGGTTGGGCGACACTTAGGGGTTTTGATGAGCTATTTCCCTTTTGTGGCATTCTTGCTTCTCACTAGGTTTTCTTGAACTTGTTCTACTTGGGTAGGCAAGCAGGAGGGGGTGTCGCAAAGGGTTTAGAGGGTTTCTTGTCTTTGAAGTCTTACTTGAACAAAGACATTTTTCCCCCTTTAAAGAGTCTTTTAATGGATTTAAGACTCGTTATGTAAAAATATTCTATAAATAGGAGATTCGGAGTGAGTTCTTGAATTCCCAAGGTGCTCCCCTTTTTTCTCTCTACTAGAATAAGGATTGAGTTTTGAAGAATGCTCCTAAGTTAGTGTTGACGGAGTATGATGAGAGGGTAGTGAAGGTGCTTGTAGAGCACTTTGATGGTGAACCCTTCATGCTATCTAAGCTTAAGAGTTCCCTATTTCAAAAGTATCTTGGTTAGCCTCTTTGCCTTGTTTGTGGCATATCTTTTGTGACTAATATATATATATATATATATATATATATATTATTTTTTCTTGTTCTTATGGTAGGCAGGATGACTCCAAAGAACCTTGACAGCCTCTTAGCGAAGCACAATATTGAGCTCCGCCTTCGTTCGTCCCCTTGCTAGTCATGAGCCTTTGGTTGCTACTTCTGCTACTCTTGCTTCTCCTGTTGGATCAGGGGCTTTGGGGGGGGGGGGCTTGCTGCTTAGGCCACCCCTACTGCTGGGTTAGAAGTCAGCTCCTTAAGCTCGGAGTCTCGGGAGTCTCCATCCCGCAAGCGTTCCTATGCTGCCTTCTCCTATGGGAAGGGCTAAGGAGGTTGAGGAGGCTCGACAGGGGGACTTAGGAGGCCACTTCTCATGTTGAGAGGGCCGAGGGAGAGTTGGGGGAGCTTAAAAGAGAGTTGGAAGAGGCTAATAGGAGGCTTGCTAGGGTAGAGCCATCAAGAGCTAGGAGGGATGCTTGAGCACAAAAATGGAAGACTCGTTCTTCTGAGATTGAGATAGCTTGGATTGAGTTTGCCACTACTACCACCTAGAATTTATTGGACTAGGTTGTGCTCTTCTTTCTTAGGGCCGACCTCTCCCGTTTTAGTGTTACTGGTAGGGTAGTGGGGTCAAATATTGTTGAAGAGGAGGTTGTACCTGCACAAGATGAGCCTCAGACTAAGTCGAGCAGCAATTTCGCTCAGGAGAATTAGTCTCCCATTTTATTTTATTGTACTTATAATCTACGTTCTCTTGTATATGCATATGTAGAGGAATGTTCCTTCTTCCTTGTATCGAAGAAACTTTGACCTTTAATACTTATGAGAACTTTGGATGTTTTGCTACGAGTTCATTTAACTCTTGTATTTTTGCATCCTTTGTTTATATCGTGCTTTCTTTTTAAATTGTGTATGCAATTTAGTTGCAAGTTGATCTTTTTGATTGCCTCTAAGCTTGCGTCCAAGCTTGTTTTTGGACATCATTTAAAAAAAATTATTTGCCTTGACTTTTGGGTGGGGAGTGACCCCCTTCGATCGGCCCTTAGACCTTTGTTTGTTAACGTAGTCCTTCCTTGTATACGAAATATGTAGAAAAGTATAAAAATTTTATTAATGACCGGGCTGTGTACTATTCGACATTTGGGCCTGTTAAAAACCTCCCCAGTTAACCTCTCTTGAGAGAAAAACCTGGGTTGGGAAAAGAGTACCCTCTTGTCGAGCATATATTTGGGATCAAATGTAGATTTCACAAAGATTGTCCATATTCCAAGCCCGCGGGTCTTTGAACGTATAACATTTGACTTGTATGATCCCTTTTGTCAAACCTCTTCCAAGTGATAAACTCATTTTTGATTGGGGCTTAGCTTTCCTTGTTTGGGTGTTGGATGATCTTGGATGCCAAAGTTTATTATCATGACTTCAGCTCTAGTCTTGGAGTTCTTGTCCTGAGATTTTTTTCCTATGCCCACTTCTAGGCTTTACTAGTAGCATCTCCTTAAGAGCAATTGGTCAGCTTTCACTGTGATAACTTCTCCTTTTTCTGAAGGAAACTTCATGGCTAGGTGAAGGGTAGATACCACAACTCCTAGCTTGTTTAGTGTTTTTCGACCAATGATAGCATTGTATGCTGATGGTTGATCGGCCACTAGGAAGTTGATTTTCTAAGTTTGAGTGTTGGGTCGAGTTTTGAAAGTGAAGGCTGGGTGTTATATCCTCTTGGATTTATCCGCTATCCCGTGAAACTTATAAGCTCTAATTTGTGGGCCTCCAAGTGGACAGGATCGAGTCCAAGCTTATTGAATGCGTCATGAAACAGAATGTCTGTCTGATGAGTTTCCCTGATCAATTAAGACTCTTTTTACTTTGGAATTGACCATGACAACCAAGATGATCATCACGTCGTCACGATCAGGGGCGACTCCTACACCATCCTTATTGGTGAAACTAATTTGTGGGATAGAGGGGAGTTTTCTATGAGCCCAATCTCTGGTGGATACATGCATTATCTCCTTAAGGTGTTTTTTTCCCAGCTCTAGAATCTCCCCCACTCGCAAACCCACCTAAGATGGTATTGGCTACTCTAAGGATCCTATCACCTTCATTATCGTCACCATCCGTGGAATCGAGTTCTTCACTTTTTCCTTTCTAGTATTCCTTTTATCCTCTTTAGAGTTAGGGGACCTTTGCCTTTTCGACTTCTTACCCCTGCTCTTCATGAAATGTGCCATGACGCTATTTTCCTGTAGGAGGTGCTCCTCTAAGGCTTCCTTAAAGTCAACACAGTTGTCGGTCTTGTGGTAACGAGATCGATGGAACTCACAAAAGGGGAGTTTCTTCCCTTTGGGTACATTCCTTAGCAGTCTGGGTGGCAAAATATAGACAAGATTGACTATCTCCTTCAAGATTTGCGATGGGGTCGCGTTTATCTCGATCCAATTCCATTACCTTCCCAACTTTAAAAATAGAGCTTCCTTCTACGATTGCTCTTGGTTTGGCCTATTGGGGGGGTTGGGGATCTTTTCTATGTAGAGCTTTTCTTCTTTTTTCCCTGTTGATGCACACCTCTGCCCTTCAGTTCAATTGCTCGAGCTTCTTTGGCTCCTGCCTCAAGGACTTCTTCTGAGAATGGGGTCCTTGGACAGACTCCAAAGCATAGTGTCATTAGTCTTTGTTCGATTGGAATGCTCTCTATCAAGTTTTCTTCTTTGGCAAAGCGCTCCAAGTAGCTTTGTAGCAACTTATTTTCTCTTTGGTTAATGCCCAAGAGGCCAATGGTTGTCTTGGGTCGGGTACCTTTTGCTTGTGGTGAATTGAAGCATGAATTTTCGGGAAAGGTTCTCGAATCTTGTAACCGACCTCTTTGGTAGAGAGAACAACCACTTTTTTGTTGGTCCTGTGAGAGTTAGTGGGAATGCTTTACAAAGTACAGCGCCACACGCTTGTATCAACCAAGTCTTGGACTTAAATACTATGAGGTGTTCTTGTGGATCTTAGGTTCCATCGTAGGATTTTACAGTTTGGGTGAGAGTGAAATTTTAAGGTGGGCTCACACAAAAAATCTCATCAGAGAATGGATTGTCATTCACAACAGCCCCTCCCATTATGCGGTTGCCCCCTAGAGCCCCGGGTTGGGTTTGAGTGGATGGAACCTTTAGAGTCTGAGTCTCCAATCTGCCTCGGAGAGTTCCTACGTCAACTAGGCCGCTCATATTGGCTTAAGTGTTGAGAATGTCGGGTTGGAATTGGTGATTGTCGTTGGGGAGGGCTTCAATGTTGGCGTCTAGGAGAAGGAGTCTTGTTGGATCTTCTTTGCCTTGGAGCTGGGGAAGGGGATCTTTCTCTGTTCTTGTGCATGTGCCCCAAGGGGGTAAGGGATCTTTCCTAGGCCAGTGACTTATGGTGGTCCACATGCCGCAGGGAGTTAGGTGTTCGATCGCCCCCTGCTTTGGTCCTAGTCCCTCAGTTCCTTTCTCTTGGGTATATCTCTTTGCTCTAAAGCTTTGAGACGTTTCTCCTATTAGTTGATGAGGTCCTGAAGTCTGAGGATAACCTCATGGGGGTCCATGTTATTCCAAGAATCTGGAACAACCACTCGGGATGGGATGTGTCAACCATTAGGTTCCCGACTTCGTTTTCCCCTGTTATGGATGCAAGTAGTCCATCTCAAGGATCAGATTCATGGTGCTACGAGTTCTCGACTCATTCTTAAGGCATCTCTAGCTGGCCTTGGGGAGGAGGGGTTTGCTGCGATATTGTTTGCTTCCATTAAAGCACCTATAAAAGGGGTAATCTGACACTTATGAGGTGGTATCAAGGTCTCCACAGACGGCGCCAATGTTCGCGAATATTTCGTATAAAGAACGAAGTTACCTGGACATCGAGTAGAGGGTGAGGAAGGCGCTTTGACGGAAGCTCTAAGTGGGTTCCTCGCTTAGAGAGAGTGCAGTGGTGGGGTGTACCTGCAAAGGCACTCTGACGCTCAAGTAAGCACAAGTACTAGGTGAATTCTCTAGAGAGGGAATGTGTGATACCTGGTGACCTGAGGTCATATGCTTTTATAGATGAGTTAGCATGTTTAAATAGACATAAAGCGAGAGAAATTCACATAACAACTTCTCTGACTTATCTTTCCTCGCTTCTAGGAGTTAGTTGTGGATTGGGGAAGGGAAGTCACTGCTCCCTCTTTTAGCTTTGCTGGGTTGAACCAGACTCATAGTGTTAGGCCTACAACCTTCTCCTCCTCTGGATGTCATGAAGATCTCTCTCTTTGGGCCGATGCTAGCATGTAAGGAGAGCTTCCTATACTCCTTAGTAGGCTGAGGCTTCTATGAGCTCTTTGGGCAAGGTGAGTTTTTCCCTCTCCTTACAGGGTATGCGCCCTTTAGGGAAAATGGGATTCTTTCTCTCTTTAGAGGGTTAAAGCTCTCTGAACCCCTAGTCTTTAGCTCGTAACAATTACTAAAATTTGTATCAATAAATTATATTACAAAAATATGCATCAACAATAGACAAGGTCAAATCATTTGCAACACAAACCAACACATATGGACCCTTTCGGCATTCATGATCCTCAAGTCCTTCGTCAGGCCCCCACCACATCACTTATTACCACTTGACTGACACTTTTGTACTTACCAAGTTACAACCTTTTTTTTATTTTTTATTAACGAGTGTAATAAAGAGGCTAAAAACAGTTTTAAGTTATAAAAAAATTTGCATGTAAAAATGAGGTAACTAAAAGCAGTTTCCTTTAGTTGGTTACACAAAACAACTCATCATTTATGATGGTAGTGGGATCTGCATATGTGTAGGGCCAATGGGATAATAGAATTCAGATTGTGACCAAATAGCAATTTTTTTCTTCCAACGTCTTTATAACAGGAAAGAGAGAACATTTCTAGCCTCAATACATTCTTTAAAGCTTACAAACTTAATTACTGAAATCTGCACTAAAAAACCATATTACAAAAATACGCATCAACAATTGGCAAGGCCAAATCATTCGCAACACAAACCAATGCATATTGACCCTTTTGAAATTTATGGTCATTATATCCTCCTCCATCGGGTGCTCCACCACGTCGCTTATGCTATAATATTACTAGCCTCATAATACAATATCTTCAATGCTGTAAACCTAATCCAGAATAAGGTTGGAGCAAAACATAATTCTCTTAAAGTTGAATGATAGAGACTACTGTTTCAAAGCTAGATAAAAGCCATTGAGAATGAAAATTTTATAATGTATTACTAACACATGATTAGTTAAAGTGATAAGTAACTTCATCACCTTAATTAGTGATCTAAGATTAATAAAGAAAAATCACCCCTTTAAGTAAATCCCTTGAGTAGATTGTAGTTTGAAGGACAAAAAAGAGACGTTTAAAATATATCTTATAGTTTTACTATTTATTGAAATAGTTGAATATAATTTATTTGACAATAATACTACTAATTTTAAAATCTTTCCTTTTTCAAAAATATTCTCTTTATAAAATTATTTAAAAGTTAATCCTGCAACAAAATAAGAAATGATAAAAAATTGACATTTAAATAAAAATAAGATAGTAAACGACTTTGCAATCTCATTAAAAAACCAACCATAAAAACTCCCATAAAGCCTTTCCCTCTTTTCTCTCTCTAAACCAAACTCTAAGAACACACGGTAAAGTGATGAATAAGCAAGAGTGTAAGTTTTCCGAGTCACATAATCGCAAACCAGAAAATTTTTATGGAACAATACAAGTTGCTAATGATCAATCCCGGCACCACACTCTGCCCTTAAAATTCACTAGATCCTGTTTGAACTTTTTATTGCTCCAGTTATATATAAATAACAAAGAATGGAATACGTAATAGTGTACAAAATCTTCACTTCCTGTTTGGCATCGGCATTATTGCTGTCCAAAGGTATCCATAGCGGACTTTAAATAAGAAGGGCTGGTTTTTGGGAGCGTTCAAACAAGATTGATTGTGAAGGAGACATAGGGGTGGGCATCAGCATCACCTGCTAGGCCAGCCATCCCACCAGCAACATCATCCTCGGCTTTCCAGTACGCACTGCAAACAAAATATGAAAGGTACAACATGAGCAAGTGTGAAATTAACATGCTAGGATGTCAATAGAAGAGATAAGAAAGGACACATGCGAATGACTCTTCAAGCTAATAAAATTTAAAGGTTTTCTCAAATGTTATATTCTTTCCTTTCCCTCTTATATTATATTTTCACACATAAGAGGGTGGCGGCCCAGCGCACGGGGCCTCTTAAGGTACACAACCTTGCCCCCACTAATAGAGAAACTTTATAGGATTTGAACCCATGACATGACCTTCAGGTCAAAAGGCAACAACATTACCATTGCGCCAAGACCCAGCCTCTATCCATCACACAAATAGCCCCAAAAAAAAATGCAGCTTCTTGAATTCATCGGCTGGCTGTCTGTCAATCACTCTTTGCAATGTCTAAACCTACCAATGTCCAACTATTTTAAACCAGATAGTGTAGACATTATAAGATACTTGCCTGTTCGTGCTATCACTCAATCCTTCAAGGATAGAACGTACTTTCTTTTCAGCTTTTGCAGATGGAGCTAAAACACATGCCTGGAATAAACACAAAATTGAGTACTCAGTAATAAACATTGAAAGGGGAGAAAACTGTGACACTTAGCTTTGCTTTTAGAAGTGTGTATCTACCAAGAAAGATGGTGGCAGACCATATCTTAGAATGCTCTCAGCAAATAAACGTACAGCACAGAAGTGCATCCAAGAGCTGAAAACCTTCAGAAAAACAAAAAGTAGGGAGTGACAAAAACCACAACAAATTAGAATAATAAGGAAATCAAGGGATAAAGAAAGTGCATTATAAATTTAACGTCAATAAACACTACAAAATTTAAATAGAGAAGCTAAGGACCACTCCACAGAGCTCTCATATTGAGAGAATAGGCATCAAGATATAAGACATCCAGCATGAAGTTATTTAACAGACCATACTTGTTCCCATAATCTCGGTTTTCTATCACTACCTGTCAATTATTTTTTGTAATATTCTGCGGTGTTCCTGCAAGTTAAAGGAAGTCAAAAATAAAAGAAAAATACCTCTCCATAACTGGTATAGCACCACTGCAACAGAGAACCTCTCAAACTTTCCTGATCTTGCATCAATTTATCTAACTCCTGCTTTCGACTCTCGTGAGTTTCTGGACTGTATTCGAACTCACGAATCTGAACAATATGACATAAATTCCATTAAACACCTCTCACAAAATCATGAATTGATACTAGCGCACTTGGCTAACACAGCATTCCTCCATCCACAGCTTTCCATACAAAATGTTCAGGATAAGTCTTACAAAGAAAATGGATTTTACCAATATTAACAGATTGAATGCAGTGAAAGCAAATTAAGAAAAATACTTACTTGGAACCCTTTTTCCCGTGCACTAGTTCTAAAATTGTCCGCAGCACGACTGAAGAGTGTTACAGTATACAGAGCATATTCATTATCCTCATACAACTTCTTGGAAGATCTGGGGACCTAAAACACTTAACCTAATCAGAATAAGGAATAAAGCAGGGAAGAGCAAAGCATTTTCTGAAATATTCAACGGTTGAAACATTATTGGACTGTCTAGATGAAATACAGGGATTTTCAGTTATGGTCCATTTACAATAATACCAGAAAAGTAGCAACAGAAATTCAAATTTGAGAGTCAATATTGTATCTCTTACCACATAGCTTGTCAATGTTTCATAGCTTGCAAGCCAATCCTTCTGTGAATACTTCGAAACAATTGCAAGGAGGGTAGTTAAATGTTCTGAAGTTACAATATCCTCAGGTTTTACCAAGTTGGAAAGATCACGCACAGCTAAGCTGAAATAGGCAAGTAGATCAGCTGAGAAATAGTATACACTATATTTGAAAACTATATCTGTTGTAAAACAACCATCCACACCTTCCAGTTTGCTTTCGGTTGATCGCATTAAGCTGACTGCGGATATTGTTATACTCAGAAACACGAACCTGAAACGAAAAACAGTTTCAAGGGCCAAACTGTATACTCATCCGTGCAAAATAAGTCAAGACTAGAGATGTTCTTAACTATATTCCTCAGAAAAGAAAAGAAAAGCCATAATTGGAGGCTGGGGGAAACAATTTTAGCTAGTAAGACCTTTCTCAAATGCCTTGTCAAAGTATTCCTTTTGCCACACAGAGATAAACTTTTTTATTTGCAGAGAGAAAGGGAAGGCCTTTTGAACTGTTAGCCAATAAATGAGATACAAAATGGAGAGAGCAGCAGGAAAGAACCCTAAGAAAAAGAATAAGATATCCATGGTTTCATAAAAACAACCAACACTAGAACTACAAGTTACTCAACCCTTATTTTCAAATGGCCAATACTCAGGGTCAACCAAAATGCACCCTGATCAAGTAATTAGAAATTTCAAGAGCTTCTAGATCCCAGGCAAAGACTTATATAAGCAGTAGCAGAACTCATGTAATCCAATCATTCTATGTTTTCTAACTTTTAATTAGTATCGTCTAGGAAATGGTGATATATTAATCGAGCAAATTGCATCACAAGCCACATAATAAAAAGTTTGCAAACTAGAATGGATTTCATCTTCGACATTGCAATGGCAGAAATAACCTTGCCTATCATAGTAAGCAATTGGCTACCTATATTAGTCACTAACACAAGTGGTTGAAAACAGTAAGGGGCCAAACATGTGACTAAAAAGATGTGAAATTTGATCATGTTCAATTCAGTATGTTAGAATCTAAAATTTTTTTTCGTTCAGTAAGGGAACGATTCAATAGTGGCATCACAGAAAGGTTACTGGATCAGACGTCAAGTTTTGAGATTAAATTAAAGTCTGCAGGAGGCTTAAACATATCTTTATCACAACAGAAAACAACATCGACTACATGAAAACTAAAATGAAAATGGAGAGTTCATTTATTCAATACTATGTTCCCCATCTGCATTACCTCAGAAGATAAGCACGTAGTGTCTCCTACACCCAAAACAAGAACAATGCTCAAACCTGATTTATCAACTCTACATCACTTCTGTCTAATATAAGTTACAACGTTGCAGAAATCACTACTATGGGTAGCAATCATGACACATAACTACCTAAAAATTCATTAAAATTCAAAAACAAAGCACCCCTCATAGCAGATAGGTTTAAGGTAAGCAAGGCAGTTATTATAAGTTTCTAGTTGTTATTGTCATCTCATTATAAAAGAACAATTTAGCAAACTATAGATACCACAAATGATAAAAACTTGTCATGTGCTACAGTTGCCTATCTCGTAAATCTACCAGCTAACTGCAAATAAAGAGTGGCAAGAAAACAGAAAAACCTTGAGATCATCCTCAATCTTAGCCACTTGACCATGAATTCCATCCACGATCTCCTTCAATGGAGACACAGTTGGGTACTTCGCTTCATCCCAAACAAATCTGAAATCATCAAAACACTAAATTTCACCACAAGCACAAAAGAAAACCACAAATCAAACAAGATCACACAGAGATCCCAGATTCAAACTATCCAATTCAAACGAAACCTGGTCAAGTAGGAATCAACAGGCACTCCGTCGACAGTGAGGCTGCCGCCCTCAATGCCAGAAACCCTCTCCAGTTCCTCGATCTGGCGCCGGATCTTCTGCGACACTCCTTCCATGAAATTGTTGGACTGCACAACAGATTTTTTTTTTCCTTCATCTTCGAAATTTCAACAAACAACACACACATGCACACAAACACGCATACTAGCAAGCATTCCAGAGAGGATCGTTACATCGTGGATTCACGGATCCTCCAATTCGAGAAAGCAAAAGGCGAATCGGGAAAATTGGGGAGAAGGGATTCAGTTCATTCACCTTGGCGAGATCATCGCTGAGAGAGAGGAGGGAATCTAGGGTTCCGACGCGGAGATTAGGGATGTTGAACTGCGAATTGAGAAGAAAATGAAGGAACGAATCGAAAAGAAGAAAATGGAGGAAGTGCAGAGAAAGAGAGAAAGGGGGTACTCTGTAAAGAGGAGTATCGAAAGAGTGCTTTGAGATTTGTTCCTGCAGTTGATTCCAGAGAGTGGAAGCCGAGTTGTGGACGGGAAGAGAGACTACCCAGTACCTGCTCGCCATTGATTCAACTTCTCCCTCTCTGTGCTGTGTTAACTGTACCTTACCTGCTTATGATCCTGATCACACGCCAAACAAAATTTGAGACCCCAGGCTTATGTAAAATGTTCAATCAATGTCACCAAGCTTGGGATATAGTAGTATTATTACCAAACATATACTTCCTCACAATCTCCCGAATCATTCACTTCTTTCCTCGTTTAAAAAAAAAAATGGGTAAATTTTCAATTAGATGTGAAAAAAATTTTGGTTACCAAAACAATTC